>LOJH01003106.1:0-28028 GCA_001685095.1 Ellobius talpinus | reverse complement strand
TAGACCAGGCTGGCCTCAAACTCACAGAGATCCGCCTGCCTCTGCCTCTGGAGTACTAGGATTAAAGGCGTGTGCTACCACTGCCTGACTCATATACTGAAGTTGTAATAAATATTTCAACTGAAAAAAAAAGATCATCCATGATCACCTTGGTGTCTGACATGTTGTAATGTAAGAGGTCAAAAATACTAGTTATTATGATTATTTCAAGGTCAGAAACTGTAATAGCAATACTTTTAATCTCCGTATTTTACATCAATGTGCAGTCTGGGGAAGCAAACACCTTGGCATAGGTATGTAGGCTACCATTCATTGTGACAATGAGGGAAATCTTGGACCCATCAGGAAATGGTGAAGACATTGTAGAAGCTAACTCCTATTCAGGATCTTCTATTCAGAGATTATAGAAAGCCAGAAGCATGACTTGTATGGGCTCACTGATTGACATATGAAAATTTTCAGCTCTCAGCATTCCTAACAATGAGCTCTGTGATGCAAGCTGTGAGCACATCAGACAGGGAACTGTCAAATGCAGCCCACCTTTGTGCTGTAATCCCCATTGTGCACATGGAAAGTTAGAGAGACTGAGGAACATACCCAGGGTCATGGAACGAAAGGTGGATTTCATAACAATTTGTTTTAAAAGCTCATGTTTTTGGCAACACAGTTGTAGATATGAACTCACAGCAACTGAAATTGCGTGCACAAGACCAAACCAATCAAACTCTTAGCATGGTTTGGGGAAGAGATCATGTAGTTCCATTGAGGAGATGATGTTGGCAGTTGATGAGTTCACGGAAAGAGGGGGTCAGTCTTTAGGGACATAGTCCCTAAGACACTACCCATTTTTAGAAGGATTTTTCTTTAGGTCCCCAACTCATAAAAAATGACACAGAAACTTATTATTTATTATGGAAGCTCAACCTATAAGCTTAAGACTTGTCCTGTTAACTCTTACAATTTAAATTAACCCATTTGTATTAATCTACGTTTTGCCTCATGCCTTTTTACCTTTCTTTCTTCTTACACCTCCTGTTTCCTCTCTGTGTTCCCTGACATCTCCTGTGTGCCTATATTCCTCCTCCTCTTCCTTTCCCTGGAAATCCCACCTATGCTCTCCTCCTAGCTATTGGCTGCTCAGCTTTTTATTACACCAATCACAGCAATATACCCTCACATAGTGAACAAATATTCCACAACAGCCAACCTCCAATAAATAGTCTCATATCATGTACACATAGGCAACACTAAATTGACTCAGCAGGCATCTGGAGGAGAAACTGATCATGAAGACATAGGCAAGGAATTGATGGGGGAATTGATGGGGAAGAATAGGAAGTAGAATTGATGGGGAAGAATAGGAAGTGGAATTGATGGGGAAGAATAGGAAGTGGATGGATTTGATCCAAACTCATGTACTAATATGAAGATTATAAAATAGTGTAAGCTCATATTTTAATACTGTATTAATTACACTTCTGGCACTATTATAAAAACACCATGATCAAGGCAGCTTATAGAAGGAAGAGTTTGTCTGGCCTTGCAGTTCTGGAGGGGAAAGTGTCCATCATGAGGAGGAAGCATAGCAGCAGTCATGGCAGCCGGAGCAGAAAGCTAGGAGTTCACCTCTTCAAGGGCAAACATGAAGCAGGGACTAAACTAGGATGAGGTTTTAAACTCTCAAAGCCCACCCACTGTGATATATTTCCTCCCGCAGGGCTGCACCTCCTTGTGACCTCTCCAAACAGTGCCACTAACTGGAGACTGGATGTTCAAATGCCTGAGCCCGGGGTGACATTTCTCATTCAAACCACCACACACTCCTGCTCTGTAATGGCTCATCCACTGATCACTCAGTTTGTACAGAGTGAGGTGATACCTGCTCTACTGTGTCTTCTTAGCATCAGGTCTCCTAGTGATGAACTTCTTCTTTCCAACTACCCACAAGGCAACCTTCGGAGTTGATCAAAGCAAACTAACATTTACTCAGAAGCACTAAGTGAAAATAAAAACAAATCTGAGGGTCTAAAAAGTTTTCCAGTCACTGGTCCCATTCATACTTAAAACCTGTCTAACCTTCCCACCCAACAGTCTTCACAGTGACCATTAAGAGCAACCGAAGTATTGCCAGATAATTGTAGAGGTAGCTGATTGGAATTCTCCCCCAATCCCTATGAGAGCTTCAGGTGAGCCTTTGTCCTCTCCGTTGCTGACTTAAGTCTTTAGACTGTGCTGACAAAACAAAAAGACACCAAAGCGGACCATGTAAGATTTAAAGTCATTAAAAAATTGTTTTTACTAATTCATGGGGTTAAAACCCAAAAATGCATGGCCTGTGGCTTCCCCTTGTTACCCAACTTAATACCCTGATATTCCCACACTTCCAGTCTCAGCTGCTAGGAGATTCTTACACTCAAGAAGAGAATGAGGTAAACCAGATGCAGTGGCTCAGGCTTACAATTCCAGTGCTACAGGAGCCTACGCCAGGGGATTTCTGCAAGTTTGAACTCCGTCTGGAACACAAGGTCAGCCTGGACTATGCAGCAAAAGCCAGACTAAAACATATAAATAGATAAAATTTATGAAGAAAGGAAGAAGGAGGGGAAGAAGAGAACATTGGGGGAGGGAAAAGGAGAGAAGAAAGTGGAAAGGAAGAGGAGGAATAAAGGAAGAAGCAGAGGAGAGGGGGGAGGAAGGAGGAGAGGGAGTTTCAGGGGGAAAGGAAACAAGACAGCGCAGTCGGCTCACTTTTTCTCACTGTCTGAGTCCATCTGCATCCACAGGAACATCTGAGCCAACCCCTTGCATTTCTTCACCCTCATGGGTGCCTAGGATCTTACTAGTCAGTGCCAGGCCAAGGTTATCCACTTCCCAGGAGGCGGAATTCTCCCACAACTCTTACATGACTTTCACAGTCAGTTGAGGCAGCTCTAACAAGCTGATAAATCCAGTCACCGGAAGTTCAGCAGATTGGCACTGCAAGTGACATACATGGCAAGTCTGCAGTAAATGCAGGCAGGTGTCACTCATCTCCAAGCCGAACCAAAGTATTAATGCTTCGTGTTACTGGGATGGGGAGAGCAGACTTGCTCCATGAAGGAGGCAGAAGACTCACTTGTGAACCCAAAGATGGTGATGATGTAGATGACCTTGCCTGTGGGTGTTTTCCCAAGCTGCCAACTTGGGTTTAAATATTGTGAGGTTACAGTGACTATTTTCCGTAGGGCCCTTTCTGCTGTCTGAAAACAATGAAAAATAGTCCGAGTTCCTCTGGCCGGGACAACCTGTATCTCTATGTTCTCTCAAGACCAAAAAGGGCAAAACTGATAAAGGTCTGCAGCCAGGATCTTCTCAAGAGGTGACAAGACCTTTGCAGCTGCTGTCCCTTGTGCCCTTTATAAGCATAGCATTCCATAAAGCATTCAATCCAAAAGACTATGCTGAGCTTACTATTTCACAATTGAAAACAATCAAAATAATATTTGTAAGTTCTAAAGTTTCCACACAAACCAGGCAGAGACCTCATGTCCTCGTGGTTCTTCAAGAAGATTACAAAGGACAGAGGTCTGTCCTGTCTGCCCCTTGTGTAAACCTGCTATTCTGATAGCCCTGCACACACAGGCGGACTCCTAACACTTATTGGCAAGGTACCACGGTTCCTCCCCCGGAGAGCATTGGGCCAGAAATGAGTGTCTCAAACTTCATCCTCTATGGAAATCAAAAGAGTAAGACAGCTCGGGTGCAGGAGTGTAATCAGCATCATTAAATCGCTGCTCGGAAAATTAGTATGCCTTGAATGTAGAGGTCACCTCCCTGTAAGAATTGGCAAAGGGAAACTCCTCAGCCTCACACTGCGCTGGTCACCCTGTTAGCACCTCCTGTGAGAGAGACAGATGATCTGCTTTGCTCTGCATGTCTCCCTGGAAAGCACACACATTTAATTCAGCATTCTCAGATGATTACCCTAAGGGTCCTGTCTTCCCTCCTTCCTCTGGATGTTTCCCAAGCCACCTAAACTGTACAGTTGCACATGAACCAGGAGTTAAAAGGATCCCATGCTGTAAAGTCTCTGATGCCACTTCCCCTGAAGCTCTTAACTTTGGACAAATGGCCACACACTTACATTTTTCCCAGGTCCACATCATGGCCACACCAAGATGTGTATAGAGCTCTACCTGGAACGTGAATGAGAACTCTGTACCCAGCAGAAGACTCCCTGTACCCTCTGTAGGAATTCTGTGCCCAAAGGCTATTAAGAGTTTAGATAGAAAGTGTTCCCCAAAGGTTCAAGTAATTGAATAGTTGGTCCCCAGATGGTAGTGCTGTTCACGAGGTTAAAGAATCTATGAGGAGGTAGAGCCTCACTTGAGAAAATGGTTCACCCAGAGCAGGGTTTGAAACTTAGAGCCACCTCCACATCCTATTCCATCTCTGTTTCCTGACCCAGCCTCATGCTCCTGTTGCCATGGTTTCCTTGCTGTGATGGACGGTACCTCTTCAAGCTATAAAACAAATCAACTCTCCTCCTCCTTTTATTGCTCCTTGTGGGGTATTTTGTCACAGTGACAGGGGAAACAACTAACATGGATGTGCAGTTTTGAGGACTGTTGACCAAACCTTTTAGGTTCTCTGTCCACCTGTCGGTTGGATTAAATTGAAACCTTCCTTAGTGTTTCTAGTGAGCAGGAAGTAACATCACTTCTGAGAGAAAGATTTTAAGTTAGTGATCTATTTCCCAGATTTACACTCTCTGCTCTCTGGGAAGTAGAGATAGAGAGAGGTTCCCTCAACAAGGCCCTTTGAAGAGACAGCCCCAGATAGCCTGCAGTAAGAATGCTCTGTAGGCAAGCCACTGAATTTAAGAGGTCACTTTGCCCATAACTTAGCTTGTCCTGACAAATATCGGAGGTCGCTAACCCAGATGTCAGAGCATCCTTTGCAATGCTCTGAGGCTCTTGTGAGTGATGGGGGGAAGAGGCAGAGACTGTGGGGATGTATGGAGGCAATGCAGTGATTTTGCTTATGGAGATGACTGCACACAGAGATGTGTGAGGGAGCTGGAGAAGCCCACTGGCTACAGTTTAGCTTATTTATCCTCATTATCCATCATTGAGCCCCATAAAATAAAGCATTAGAAGAAATCATCATCAATGGTCTCAACCACAGATAGATTTTCATCAGAAAAAAAATAAATGATGCTGGACCAAATTTGCATGTGCCTTGGTTCTCTGGCATCTTCTTTGGGGGATGCTCAGAGAAAGGATAGGGATGCAGCTCACAGTACAGTGCTCACCTAGCATGCTCAGTGCTCTGGGTTCAATCCCCAGTGCTGCATGTGTGCACACACAATAAAATATTAAAGAAAAGTTTTAAATCCTCAAGACAAACTTTTTTAAAGGAATGATGAAAAGGGGGAAGACAAAATGACCTTAAGAGGCCTCAAAAGTACTGACACTTTTTTCTTGAGCAGTATTTACTTAAATGTTTGATAAGCATTTAATAACCATTGAGAGAGGACAGTTTAGAGTTAAACGCCAGCCTTCTTCATCTGCTGCTCTTCCAGGTGAGGGATCAAGGTCGCTCTGCAGCAAGAGTTGGGTGCTACCTGAGGGTTGGAACAGCTGCACTATTTTATTCATGACCAAATGTTTCCAGAATGACAAAATGGCATGGTGAATGTGTGGTCTTTATCAGCTAAGTGACAAGGATTAAGTGAGATTCAGATTAAAATGCTAAGGGAGTTTGTACTGACATCAAGCCTGATATGCAATTCACATGGAGAATATATATGCTGAAGAAAACGTGTAAAACCACCACCTACAACCAACCTCAGAATAATAAACACGCAGGAGGAAGCATGTTGAATGGCAAGTAAGTCGAGGGGCCAGAATTACATTTTTGAAAGTATAATTACTGAGAAATATTTAGGAAAAATATATAGCTTGGGGCTGGAGAGGCAGCTCAGCATTGAAGACCACATACTGCTCTCGAATAAGATTGGAATTTAGTTTCCAACACCCACTCTGGGAACTTCGTAACTGCCTGTAGCTCCTACTCTGGGGATTCAGTGCCCTCTTCTGGCCTTCATAGTTACTACACTCACATGTACACACACACACACACAAACACACATGCAGGCATACAGACACATACATACATGTAAGTAAAATAATAATAATAAATAATAATAAACGTATATACAGCTAAATAAATGACTGTTAATATAATTTCACAGTAGAATTGATCCAAAATGATGGTACAGTAATTATACTGATACAATAAATGTCAATGGGTAAATACTAGAAAAAAATACAAGTTGGAAATCAAACATTACTCTAAGACCAGCTACATTTACTACTGAAAAGAACAAAAATGTTTCAAGTAATGTGGGGCTTTAACCTCTCCAAATATCCTACCTAAAGCGTTGATGTTAATGGACAGTTATTGTTTACTCAGCAGTAGCTACTTTTATTGTCATGCATAAAATGAAAAAGGAGATAGTATGAGAGAGAAAAATCCATAGTCACTTTATGAATAACATTAAGAAATTTAGTTGCATAATGAATAGAAATTCAATCACTCAGGCTTTGACAGTGACATCTGAAGTGATTTGAGACCTGGATGAATAAATAAATATTCCCTTTGTTGATAGCTTAGCAATACTTTCTAAATCATGGCACCACCCACTGAACTTATCTACACGTATCTGGAGATCTTTGGTACAAGTCTGGTTTTGCATCAAAGACAGTAGAGAAGATATAGCAGACCAGCATGCTTAGATAGTCTACTGAGGGCATCTGGGGGAACATCTTATAGACAAAAGTGTTTAACTGTTAGACTCAGAAGCACCCCTTCCCAGACCCATTAAACACTTTCAGCCTGTTCTGTACACAGAGTCCTCCTCCAGGCATTCAGAGTTGTAGCTCTGGGCTGGTGACATTTCCATCCTCCATGCCAAGTGATTATAAGGAAGAGCTCAGGAGTGAAGACGTCAGAAGTCATGCGGCAGCACAGTGGCTGAGAACTCAAGCTCTTCACAATATGAGTGGGACTGAAATCATGATGCTAAATGAAAGAAGACAAGCTCAGAAAGAAAAATGGTACATTTTGATTCCTATAATGAACCTAGGTTTAAAAATGTGTGCACTGGGCTAGCAAGATAGTTCAATCTGATGAACTAAGTTGGGTTCCCAACATAGGGCTTGAGCCCATGACCCTGAGATTAAGAGTCTCATACTCTGCCCACTGAGATAGACCAAATATAGCACAAATAATAAAAACCCTGAGACAGATATTGGGGTTCAACCTGAAGATCAGAGTACCAAAGCAGCCAAGCCACTAGAGAGCTCTTACCTCTATGAAATCTTCAGACTGAAAGAGAGCGAGTTCCTGTCTCATCCTGCCTTATATTCCTTTCTAGTGCTGGGATTAAAAGTGTGCACCACCAGGCCTCTAGTGTGGCTGCTGGGATTAAAGCTGTGTGCCACCACTGCCTGACCTATAGGGATGATTTGTATGGCTGTTTTGCATTCTGTTCTTCAGGCAAGCTTTATTTGTTAAAATACAAATGAAATATCACTACAGTTTGCTTTTGCAGATGACTGAGGTTCTGTTCCCAGCACTCAAATGGCAACTAACAAACACCTGTATCTCCAGTTCCAGAGGATCTGACACCCTCTTCCAACCTCTGTGGGTACTGTAGGAAGATGGTACACATATATAATTGCAGTCAAAATACCCATACATGTAAAATAAAAATTTATTTTAGATTTTTTAGTAACTTAAGCAAAAAATATGTTGAGTTTTAACCCAACAATTAATTAATCGACCTAACTCCAGATACCCAGGAACTCCCTCCTTGTCAGCCTTCACCAATGTCACATGTGAACTGTAAAAACATCAGACAAGTCACACACCAAATCAATCTTTGCCCAGCATTTATGGGTCCTTTCACAAAGCAGAGAGTTAGCATGCTATGTGAGTAGAGTAAATTATATGTGTCCTGAGAAAAGCTGACACATTCTCAGCCCTTTGGCTCCTTCCATCCTCACATGAGTCTGCCTGTGGGCTGTAGATGCTGATTCGATCAAGTAGGCAACTAAATGTGGATGTTCCGAAATTAAACAGAAAGATAAACTAGAAACTGTTGAAGGAAGGTCACCAGAGGCAGCTGTGTAGAGTAGGAGACACCATTCAAGTTCCCACCCCTGACAAGGCAGTAAATGACAAGCAGAGGGATCCCTGCTGGAATCCAGTTAACAGTTACCTCCTAATTATCGCTTCTCAGCAGAGTCCAGGCTAGATAATTGTGCGCTGCAACCTCTACATTGCACAGGAAATGCCCGACTGGACTGAGGCTCTGCTTAAATCATTTAACAAGTACTGGCTACTCAAAGGTAGGAGGAAGGGATGCAGAAGGGCACTTGGCAAGTCAGCCCACTCCAACCCTCTTTTGGATCTTGCCTACTGTAGTGAGGTTTCCGGCCACACAAAAGACAGAAGACTAATCTAAGGGTCCTTATAAATTTCCTCAAAGGCCAGCCATCATGGAATCTGTAGAATGTACAGTGTGAGATTCCAAACCTAGATTTTCCTTCACAGAGGGTTCACAGCTCATGATTCACCACCACCAGTGCTGTGGTATGATAAACTTTCTCTTTCTTTAAGTTAAAAAAAAGGAAAGGAAAAGAAAGGAAAGGAAAGCAAACAAATAAAAAAAAAGTCTACTGTGTGCTGGGAAGAGGGCTCACAGTTAAAACACCTGCCATGGAAACAGGACCAGAGCTTAGATTCCCAGAGCCCATGGAAACACTAGATGGGTATGGCAGCCACCTGCATTTCCAACCTCACAAGGCTAAAAAGTGAGGATTCCCAGAACAAGCTGGCTAGCATATTGGTAAGTTCTGGGATTAAGAGTCCCTGCCCCCAATGAATAAAGTGGAAGAACAATTGAGGATGATTCCCAATGTTGACCTCAGGCCTCCACATGTATATACACACACGCATGCACACATGCATGCACACTCGAGCATACAAAAATTGTAACACACATACAATGTTCTCAGGATCTAAACTGAATAGGGTGTAGCTGAAGTACAGGGGCTAACAAACCCATAGTCTAATATGAGAAGCAATGGGAAGATGAAGAATGTCAACAAGATCATGGGTGAGCAGTCACCTGGGGTGACCGCATGCAGAAGCACTTCTACTTACATTAGACACCAAGAATAAGGAGAAAACAAGGAAACACCTTCCAGACAGAGAGAAAGATGAAGGAAAGACAGTGTAGTGTATTTGAACGAAGTAAGAAGAGTCTTCCCTCCATCCTGCAGGTTAGGGAAGGACATGCTGATGATAGAAAGGCAGGCAGGGGCTAGAATATGAACTAGCAAGAAGGAATCTGGGAAATAAAATTTGGATTACCCTCTGATAATGGGAGCCAGAATGTTTCATTTCATGAAATCGTGTGAGCATGCCTGTGTTTGTGAAAAAGATACGATGTGGTGATTCTTCCTTTTGAAAGAGCATTGCAGTGGGTGTAGCTATGCAGGAAACAAAGGAGATGGTTGAGATGAAAAACAATGCAAGATAATATTGCAATGGCCTAGGAAGAGATGCAGGGACAGAATCTGGCAGGTCAACTCTAAAGACATTCCCTATTAAAACTAGAACTAAGCGGTGTTTGAATTTGTGGGGGAAGAGAAAAAATGAGGAAGTATCTACAATGGAGGGTGAAAGTCTCATTAGGAAGGAGGAAAGGGATGAGGGTGGAAGTATGTCTGGGGCCGTGCTGAAGGACAGTGCTGACCTCTTCCTGTCTCAGAAGGTGAGGACTTTCTTCATGGCTGCCACTTAGACCCTAGTCATAGAGGAGAGTGAAGCTAACCGGATCACTTTAGGTCTGTTTATTATCTGGCCTCATTGGAACCACCTCAGTAACCCCTAGACCCAATTTTTAACTCAACACATGAGCCAAGCACACAGTATCCTCAAGTAAAACCAAAAAGCAGTTGTTTTAAATAGCCTTGACTGAATTTCAGCTGTCCAACAACCAGAGCACAGGTAAAATACAGTTGTACAAGAACTGTATAGAATGGGATTCCTAAACATAGGGAAATGAATCTAAGAAAAGGGAAGGTTAGCACAAAAACATACCAGTCACGGCTGTAAACAGAGACCACGCTGCTTAAAAACTTCCTTGCCCCTCTGGTCTTTCCCTCACTGGCATTCCTTTTAACTTTCTATAATAATTAAATAATTCATGCATAGAATACATTTTAGTATCCAAAGCAGAATGAAATTCTTGTTCTTGTCCCTACTCATATCAATAACATCAAGTCAAGTCTGTTCTCAGGGACAGCACAGTTGGCCAGCTAGCGCTAAGAGGTTGTGCACTCCTTTCTGTCTAGTGCTCTAGATTGACTGGTGTTCCCACCCATTCATGTCTAAATATATCGTCAGAATGAAATGTCACTTGACAAAGGAGTCTTCACAGATATAACTGGTTAAAATGAGGTCACACAAAAGAAGGGTGGCCCCTATATGTCCAGGTACTGATGCTTTATAAGAAAAGAGAAGAGTCAAGTTAAGATAGCAAGAAAACATGGAGGCAGAATTGCCCTGAGGTACCAGAGATGATGGCGACCACCAGAGGCCAGGAGAGTGTCATAGGACTGATGGTCCCTCCAAAACCCCAGGAGACATCAACCCTGTCAGTACCTCAGTTTTGGACTTCGGTCACTAGAACTTTGAGAACTTTCTGCTATTCTGAGCCATCTGCTTTGTGATGACTTTAGGAAACAAATACAAACACGGTTGCCTCTGATAACCACTTGACCAGAGTATATAAACACCTGGGTTACTCGGCTCAGCCCTCCAAATTAGAGCTCAGAGTCCAGATACTCAGTTAAGCTGACTTGATCAGGAAACACCTAGAGTCAGACTCATCAGACAAAGTTAAATTAATTTGTTATAGAACCACTCCAAGTCTTCAGAGAAGCTGAGGAAGTATTCCAAGACTATACATAATATACTAACAAAATAATCTGGTTCATAGGTGACTTAGAAAGATAAAAATAATTGTTTTAAAATAAGAACTTAAGGTAGGTGTGATAGAACACATCCAGAATCACAACGCTAGAGAGACTTATTCGGGAAATGGCCAAAAGTTTGAGGCCAGTAAGTTCAGTGAAAGCCTGGGTTGTAATTAAGATGGCAAAAGTCTACCTTGGAAAAAGGAAGGAACTGGGAAGGGTGCTGGATATTCAGCTTAGTGAAAGAGTTCTTACCTGACAACCCTGGGTTTGGTCCCCAGAGCCACAAAAGATGACAAACTTTACATTATAAACATGTTCGTGTGTTGCTAGTGTCCTAGAAAAGATAAGACCATAGGCAGTCCATGGGGAAAATAACAAGGGGAAAGGAAAGAAAGGAGGAAATTTTTTAAAAAAAAAAAGCCTACTTCATCATTCCTAAGACATACACCCTCCTCGAGATCACCCTCTGCGGTGGAGATGCAGCGTACAACTTTACGGCCTCAAGGCAGATGGTGTGCCTTTGCTTTCGGAAAGCTTTCTCAGGCGACTTCCAGGAAGTTCATAAAGTAGCAGTGTGAAAGTACACTGGATTGATGAACAGCAAATAAGAAGCGATAGGCAGAGTCTGGGCAGCTCCACAGGCTTCAGACAAGGGCTCGTGCCCAAGACGAACTGATGCTTTCACCTGGAGGTTGGGAGAGTGAGGAGTGATGGCCTCCCCACTCTGCTCAAGCTGGAATCTGCCATGCTCTTGTCAATCACTACCAGATGGCTTTAAAATAAGTATTGTTTGGAACCTTATAGTTGTTCAAAGTATGAAGAAATGGCTAAAATAATGCATTCTAAAAATAATCTTTACTAAATTTTTGATTTGTAAGTTTGTAGGATCGAAACACAAAGAGATTAGGTGATCTGTGCAAAACTGTAACGGGCAATGTGCTGGAAGTTTAGAATACTAGCTAACTTGGAGCTGTGTCTATTGCTCCCTTGGATTTTTAAGAGTCCTTTAAAAAGAACTTTCTATGCCCAATGCTAAACAAACTGTATAGAAGTTCAACTTCATTAAACTAGATAGTCTTTGTGTATGTCTGGTTAATTTCAGTGTGTGTGTGTGTGTGTGTGTGTGTTACGACCTTTTAGTAAAAAAGATTTAACATAAAATTTTAAGAAGAAAGAAAAGAAATTTACCACCAAAGCCCAGAGAATGATAGTGTCATATCATGTTTTAGACACCCTGATTGTTTTCATCTTGTAATATCTTAAGGTTTTGCTGAGCCTTTCAAATCAAATGCAGACTTCAGGTCGCATTGGATTTAGTTTGTGATGTGCATGCTCTGTAGGCATCGCAAATACACAGCAGTGCAGAATGCTCACCTCAGAGGCACTGCACACTCTGTTCAATATATAATAGACACAATGACGATTAAATGGGAAGCTTCCTTTAGATACATATGTACTGTAAGCACAGTTCTGAGATCTCACACTTTTCTCATAAAGTGCTGAGAAGTACTTCTCTCTGGACTGGGCAATGCTTCAGTGATTCAGAGTGCTTGTTCCTCTTGCAAAGGACCCATACTCACGGCCGGTTGCTCTGACTGTAGGACCCTCTTCCGGCCTTTACTGGAACCCCCCACTTACATCTGCAAACACACAAAGAGGTACACATAGGCATATATTTAGATTAAAAAAAAAAACAAGCAACCATCCAATATTCACCCATAGAATTCTATCTTCTGCTCCAGGTCTCACTCCTGAGACGTCTCCTCTATCATTTCTCAGCTAATTTCACTAAGATTATGAGGAATATCAACTGAGCCTTATTCTTTTCCAGTTCCATTCATTTTCTGTGTTTTACCATAAAAGATATTGGAATTTTCTTTCAAAATCATTCCCAAATGTTGCCTTATTTTAGATTTAAGTTCAGGAGCTCTATATTGATGCAGATATATGATTAAAGAAGCGTTGACGTTATCTCACTCCTAGTGCTTATTACTCCTATAGCTTCATGGTTTGGAAGTGAGTCACCAGTTCCATAGCAAGGTGCCAAAGGGAGACGATAAGTAAGATAGTTAGAGGAGGTACTGCTTAAGTGACTGAAGAGGAGACCACGTTAAACAAGTGGGAAACACTCAGGAAGCGAAAGGAAAATCCTGTTAGGAAAGTTCCAAGAATTTCCTTTACTTGGCAAGTTGAGTTGAGGCCTGATTTGTAAAATAAAAATAAGAATTCATATCTTTATCACTGCTACACACACACACACACATGCATGTACATAAACACACACATGCACACACACACACACACACATTCTTGTGCATTTACTCCTACATTCACATGCATCGTTCCTTTAATTTTAGCTTCACACTCAGGGAGAAAGGAGTATTCCATTCCATGATGGTTATTATAACTACCATTCTGTAGTTGCTGAATTAACAAATTCAAACACTTAGAAGTGGGCCAGATGCATGTACATCATTATCATGATTATGACAATCCTCCTCTCCTGTCACAAAGCCTTTTTGAGAGGCTCTTAAAAGCCTGTCGGTGAAACAGAATCTAGGGAAATACAGAGAAGTCAAACACAATTTGCAATTGAGAGAATTCAAATGAGATTAAAAAATACTTGCAGAAGATACGGGGGGGGGCTAGTGCTTCCACTAATCTAGTGAGTTAGTGTGCTGTTGAGAATACACCGACTAGCCATTTGTAGAGTTTAGGACTTGAAAATAGGCCTGATCAAACTCAAATCAAGCTGAAGCTCAGAACTAAAGGTGCAGGATTGTCTCGACCATAATAGACTTCCGGCTTCATGGAGTGAAGGGGACACAGGAGAGCAAGATGGACCTGTTTGGAACATCTGCTTGGAAAGCTGTTAGAAGTATCAGCAAAGAGGCAATGCTGAAGAGATTTCAAAATGAGGAAAATGTAGCAAGGAGTGGGGGGTATTTCCATCTGCAGTGCCATGCCTGGTCTCACCACAGAGTCACGGGAACCATGGCAGCAACATAAGCCCAATAGGTTTCCTCTCCACATTGAGCATGGTTGATGTATTGCTTTTCTCATTGTTGTGAAAAATACACTGGCAGAAACAACTTAGAAAGAAGGGCTTTGTTTCTGGCTTGTAGATACATCCCATCTCTTCATGACAGAGAAGACACGGAGACCAGAGCAAGAGACAGACGCTCATATGGCATCCACTGTCAGGAAACAGAGAGATGGATGTTAGTGACACTGTTCACTTTGGCCTTTTCATTCAGTCTTAGACCCCAGCCCATAGGATGGTCCTGATAGCATTCATTATAGGCCTTCCCTCTTCAGTTAAGCTTTTATGGATGAATCCTAACAGGCATGTTCAAAAGTGTGTCTCCTAGGTGATGCTAAGCCAATGAACTTGACAGTAAAAATTAACCATCACAGTGGGTCTGTTCATTCGTTGAACGTTAACTGAGCAATTTCTCTGAATAAGACCATATAGTACTGACATGCATAGATACAAGAATCAAAATATATTTCACTCGAGGAAGTCTTCCTTTAGAATCAAACACACTAAGTTATCGCCTCATCTAACCCTCAGATCTTATCATCTGTGTGTAGATCCTCCAACCACAGCATAGAAAGAAGATATAAAAAGCTTCCTAGTGAAGCAGTTTTATGTCAAGCAAGAATTCTCAAAGCCATGGTGTTAGAAGACTTCTGGGAAGTGACTAGGTCATAGAGATAAAGCTTCATGAATGATATAGTGATATTTTCATTTGTATTTTAATAAGTAAAGTTTATCTGAAGACCAGAACACAAAACAGTCATACTAGTCAGCCATACAGGCCACACAGTGGTGGCACACACCTTTACCCCAGTAGCACGGCTACACTAATTAGCCATTGAGGCCGAATAATGGTGGTGCACAAGTTTAATCCCAGCACTAGAGAGGAATATATAGCAGGATAAGACAGGTACTGGCTCTCTTTCTGTTTGAAGATTTCATGGAGGTAAGAGCTCTCTAGCGGCTTGGCTGCTTTGCTTCTCTGATCTTCAGGTTGAACCACAGTATCCATCTCTGGGTTTTTATTATTCATGCTACAGAGTGGAATTAGCATCTTTATTTTAACATTACAAGAGAACTTGCTTCATGTTTTTTTTCTTTCTACCCTGTGAGAATGCACACAAAGCTTACAGTCTGGGGGAGCCTACACCAAAACTCTACCATGGTTACATTCTAGTTTTTAACTTGCAGCCCCCAGCATTGTAAGAAGCAAATGTTTACTGTTATGTCATCTGTTCTTGTCCTTTGGCACAGCAGTTCAAACTGACTAACACAAGCCTGAT
The DNA here is from genome assembly GCA_001685095.1 of Ellobius talpinus. NCBI lineage: Eukaryota > Metazoa > Chordata > Mammalia > Rodentia > Cricetidae > Ellobius > Ellobius talpinus. The sequence continues at coordinate 12,669 of LOJH01003106.1, read as the reverse complement.
TCCTAATTTATCAAGATTGTCATCTGGAATGCAGAGTTACAAAGTCTGTATTTATTTTTTTAATTAATCAGTTCCTAGGAATCTAATATTTGAAAAAGAATTATGAGTCAAAACTCTAAATACAAATGTGAGATTTGGTCATTTTTGTTTGGGAGAAAGTGTGCCATTTCCACTTTTAGTAGAAAGTGTGCCATTTGTATTGAGGCATGGAAACAGAGCCATAGAGAGGACAGCCCATNGGCAAGAGACTTCCCACTGGTACTGTGGGTAGTACTAAAATGATGGCAGACCTAAGGTGTTCTCACCAAATTTGAAAGCCCACTAAGGTTTCTATGGTTCTTGGCGTCTTAGCTACTTTTCCATGGCTCTGATAAATTAATGACCATGGCCAAGGCAATTTATAGGTAGAAGTTTATTTTGGCTTCTGGTTTCAGAGGGAAAGGAGAGCACCATGGTGGGAGGGCTTAGCAGCCAGCAGCAGAGCAGGCTGCTGGAGCAGAAAGCTGAGTTCACAGCATGAAGCAGACAGCAAACTGAAAGTGAAGAGGCTTTCATCTCTCAAATCAAACAAAAGACATATCTCCTCCAGGAGGCCATATCTCTTAACCTGTCACCCCCATTCCCCCAAACACGAAAGCAGTAGCTGGGGACCAAATATACAAACAGTGAAGCCTGTGGGGGCATTTGTCACTGAAACAAGTACAGTGTGACATAAAATTAACCGCACATGTCTGATTACTGCCCATGGCTGCTCCCTCGAGAGCACCACAGTCAAGATTGACAAACACTTAAGTAAGCATTAGTGTTACTACTTATGGCAGTTATAGTCACATGCAATTAAGGACTGTCTGTACCAGGTGTTTGATCTCTGTTTTCTCCAATCCTGTACATATTCTCTGAGGTAGGTCTTTCTATCCTGTTTATAGAGATAAATTGACCTGAGTCAAAGAAATTTCAAAACTTCTGTAAGTAACAGAGCTGCAATTCAAACCTACATGAATTCCACAGACCATAATATCATGAGTAGTTCCTCCCTCTGACATTCCAGCCTGCTCAAGGTAAAAGAAGACATAGTGAAATCAGACCTTGTAGAAGGTTGATGCATAAGACAAACCTAAATTCCGCTCTTGGTTGAGCCCTTCACAGACTCTGCGAGCCTTGGGAAAGCTCCTACGCACAGAAGAACCCTTATTGCTTTAGTTTGCTTTCATGCTACTGTGACTAAACACTGACCAAATGCAAGCAGGGGGAAAAGGATTTATTTTATCTTACCACTCCCAGCTCTTAGTCAAACACCTCAGGAAGGCAGGGAAGGAACTCAAAGCAAGAGCCTAGATGGGAGAACTGAAGCAAATACCATGGAGGAAAGTTTCTCAGTTGCTTCCTCCCCATGGCTTGCTCAGCCTGTTTTCTTTTACAATCTAGGACCACCAGCCTGCTTTCTCATACAATAGAATCACCTGCCTAATCACCACTGTGGGCTGTGTCATCTCATATCAATCATTAATTGTGAAAATGCCTTCATAGACTTGCCTACAGGTCAACGTGATGGAGGCGTTTTCTCAATTGAAAGTCCCTCTGCCCAGGTGACTTGAGTTTTTCTCAAGTAGATAAAACACTAACCAGCACATTTATGTACAAAATGAAGTTGTTGAGAGAATCCTCTAAGGATGCATGCTGCAAAGGTGCCGAGAGCAGGGCCTGCCCCAAAACAAGTCCCCCTGCATGCTATCTGAACCTGAATATTTCACATTAAAGCAACTCAGGGTCAGATCTGAAAATCAGAATTAACCAAATTTATGTATTCAATTTCTAAAGAAAAAGACTCCCTTGGACACAGCAAAAGAAAATTCCTAATGTCTAAAGTGTCAGTTCAGGAAAAGCCATTAGCATTTACATGTTCCTAGGCACATTTATTTCATTAGACAAGGTACGTCTGAAGCTTAGTAACTGAGACACTACATTCTTTCTGGCGACCTAGGTTTTTAAAATTAGTTTAAAAGCAAATCATTCAAAACTACATAAAAATTGAAAAATCACGTTTTTTACTTTTAAGTCAATGGTGAATTCAAAATGACAGCAGAAACTTGAATTAGCATATCTATCATATGCTAGTTTTATCACATAAATTCCACCTGCTTTCCTCCTAATGCTCAAAAACATCATGCGCTTAATAATTCAGGCCCTGGGATCTTGTCACTCACCCAGCTCCTAAAGAAGCAGTCAGTTTGCAGCGATTTCTCTCATCCACAATTACGGTGTCTGTATGTCTGGGTCTTTCCAGTGGAATTCAAACGCTCTCTCCTCTCATCAGATTACATCTCCTTTAATCTAGAGTTAATTTAGGATGGAGCTGGAGAGTTAGCTCAGCAGTTGAGAGTGTGTCCTGCTCTTCCAGAAGCCCTGAGTTCTGCCTCAATCACTGACAATGAGAGGCTCACAACTGCCTCTGAGTCCAGCTCCAAGAAATCTGCCACCCTTTCTGGCCTCTGTGGTTAGCAGTGCTCATGAGCACATACTTCCAAATAGACACACATACACACGCGTAATTTTAAGAGTATGGATTTTAGGAAGGGAGAAGGAAAAGAGAAGGAGAAGAGGAAGAGGAATTGACAAAGAAGTAGGGGATGGAGGAGAGGAAAAGGAAGAAAAGTAGAGAAGGGGAAGGAAGGTGGGGGGAGAAGGCGAGCTTCTTCCTCCTCCTCACCCGTACATAGATCGTGTAGGGCATGCGTGGTCACTTGTGTGGGAGACTGATTTGTTAGTCACAAAGATTCACTTATCACCTCAAATGAGAAAATGTCTGACTCCAGCAGGTTCATCACCGAAGCCATCCGTTGGCAGTTCCCTCTGTCCTGTGCCCCTCTTTCTCATGCTGCTCACGGCCATTTGTAGAACAAATTAATCAGCAAGTCAGCTATGGATCTGTCCAGGGTTTTGAATTTCTTTTTTCACCGGTGCTTGTATTTGACAAGAATGCTTTCCTACCTTGAAAAATTAAAAATCAGTGAACATATCCCAGCATTTCTGGACTTTCTCAGATGGAGGAATAGTGGGACCCATGTTCACAATTTCAAAATACAAACATAAAAAAATGAAATGATCAAAACACAGGGCTGTGGCTTGAAACAAAAGACAAACGGCCCATGCCAGGCTCTTGTGAACACCATTTTCATCGGCATTAAGTCCCTTAGAGCACAAGTCCAGGCACGATGGATTTGATAGTGCCGTGTGAGAAGACAGGAAGTCACAGAAGCAAAGGACAGTTCAATCCAGAGAGGGCTAACAACTGGGAGGTGCAGCCTAGAAAGTTCTCCGAGTTTCTTAAGAAGAGGAGGAAGACGATGGTGATGCCTGGTACCCCCGCCATGTAGGAGCATCCTGGAACTTATTGGATGATATGATTCTGAACATTTCCAGAGTACCAGGATTGTCTGTGGATGCAGCAATTCTCATGCCAAACAGCAATGTTTATTTTGTTTTCAAGAATTTGCTTCCAAGATACCTTGTGATCTTTCCTTAATTGTTCTTTCTAGACCTGAGCCTCCGGATGGTTTTAAGTATGTCAAGGGCAGGAACCAAGACTGCTATCTCATTTGTAGCTTTTCTACAGTGCCAAGTAGCAAAATAATATTTGTACAGTACTTACAGTTTATAGATTGCTCCTCTGGCATCAGTTCATTTGTTATTATTAGAGAAATTTTACTATAGAAATATTTTTTTAAAAAAAAGTGAGGTTACTTAAAGCAGACCGTGGTCTTTGGGAAATTTCAGTCAAGAGAAGAGGCTTTCTCAGGGCCCTTAAAGAAGAACCCCTTCTCTACTAGTACAAGTCGTCCAGGCCCCACAGAAGACCCCAGTTCTGATCCCACCACCCACATCAGGCATCTCACAAAGACCTGTAACTCCAGCGAATATGGCAGCCTCTTCTGGCTATAATGGGTATTGCAATCACACGTGCATAGCTCTAAACAGACACATAGTGAAAAAATAAGTAACTGTAAACAAAAAAATTTTATATATATATATATCGGCTGTAGCATTGTTTATACAAATGAAAAAACATAATTAAACTGAAATACCATCAATATGGAGATGATTTTAAAATATGATACACACATTTTAAAATATGATACATTTACATCTACTTAATTTGAGTTGACATCTAAAACATTCCAGGTGTAAGGAGTCATCAAATAGTAAACATTTCCTTCAGGGAGGAAAAACATGTATCAGTTCATAACAAAAGATCAGCAAAGATACACATAAAAAATATATGGCAAGTTTTCTCTTTAGACTCCAGTGGAAGCTTTTCAGTTCCTAGATGTGATGACCTCACGTAACGAAAAGAGGAACAAGGACTTCAGAGTCCTAGCTCCCCCCTCCCTGAGTAAAATCCAGACAGTCTACAAAATGGAACTAATGTTTCACAAAACTCATAGTGGGTAGAGCATTGGTTAACACCCATTAAGCAAGCCAAAGGCCAAGCAGGGCTAATCTGCTGGAAGGGCCCTGCAGCTACTGACACTGGATTTTAATTGGGTTTTCTATTAAAGCCGTTTCTCCTGGGTGATTTATCATAAAGAAATAGTACAATGAAGTCTCATTTGGAAACACTAATGAATTATTTAGCATGGGCCAAGCAAAAAGAAAACACGACCTCCATTAGCCTCATCAGAGATATAGGAAGAAAATCCCAAAGAAGCAGACCAATAAGGTCAAAGCGGGGAGAAAGGGGCTGTAGAGAAGGGTGTTCTCAAAATCTCTCTTGTCTCCCAGGCCCTTGCACAGCAGGGAGAAAAGGGCTGCAGATGGAAGTTCCCCCAAGTTCTGGTGGTTAGACAAAAGGCAGAATTTTTTGAGACCCTGTGAATCTAGTTCCCCTCTGCCAAAAGGAGCCATTTTCCTTTGCACAAATGACTATCTGTGGTGTCGATCAGCATACCAAAGCACACGCTGGTCTGCATGCTCCCTCATCATCACAAGTACCTGTTAGACCTTTCAGAGTCCATGCTAGAATCCTAGCTCTTATCACCTCCCTACTGCCCTAAGCTCCACCCAGCTCCCTCCCCCACCTACTCCCTCTCCTGCTAACCCTGCTGTCTCAGCTGCCCTCACACTCCTTTCTGTCTTCATCTCTTGCTCTCCACATTTCTCTCTCCCTCTCTCTATCTCTGCTCTGCTCCCACTTCTCTCGCCATCAGGTCCAGTCTGCCGGTCATGTTCAGTCTACTTCTCGCCCTCTCCTCTGCTCTGGCCTCCACCAAATGCCTATTCTCTCTCTCATAACCCCAATAAATACTATTCTCTTAGCCATACCATGGAGTTGTCACAGCATCAGTTTATACAATATCCACATAGACGTAGGATTTGGCCAAGACCTGGAACTTCACCAGTGTCTATACCACAATCACTACTGAGGAGTCCCCATGCCAGCAGCCCAGACTTATGTGAACACCCAACACATCCTGGAGAGGCCCTCAGCTTAGCGGTGGAATCTATCATAAAAAAGCCTGACTTCTTTCCATGAGATGAACAGGAAATGGTCACACCACAACCAGTTAGTCCATATAGCAAGGAAAATGATAAAATGTTTCTCCATATCATGAGCTTTCTGAAACCTTGATATGCTGCTAAATTCAATTTACACACACACACACACACACACACACACACACCTCTAGTGTAAATATAAAAGCAGCAAAGAATTCAGAGTACTGGCTAGTTTCTGTAGTGTAAATATTTCCAATATGACCAATTTCAAAATAGCAATATGCTTTGGACTCCTGAATATTGAGCCATCAGATCTTTTGAGTCAGCACAAGTAAATTCTTATAGAAGTCTCTAGAAGGAGACCCAAAGGCAGAAAAACAAATAGCAAACCTACCTGTTTGGTGAAATGTTTCGTAACTTAAAACAACTAAGCTAAAAGGGCACAGAGAGGAGGGAGGGTGTTTGTGTCTGTGTGGCAGGCACCTCCGGGACGTAATAAAAGTATTTGCATTTGATTTAAGTGATTCACAATGCTGTGATATAAATTCCTTCTGTAACTTAGAACCCATTGTTGAAGTCAGGCTCCTATTAATATAACATTCCTGGGGAAGCCATCATGAAGATTTCTAACTTTAGACAATATAAAAAGGAGAAAGAACAGCACAAACAGGCAAAGACAATTCCAGTTAAACTGAATTAACTCAGAGCAGAGAAACATACTTGATGAAGGGAAAAGGTCCATCGCCCCATACTTATCTAAAAGACCCCCCAGACAAGCTAGTAATATCTCAGCCCTGAAGGTTGAATCAAGGTTCAGGTATATTCCATTTAACATTAAATCAGGGTCTCTCTCTCTGTCTCTGTCTCTCTCTGTCTCTCTCTCTGTCTCTCACACACACACACACACACACAAAATGAAGCAGTTTAGAACCTGTGACTCAGGCCAGTTACAAGCTCCCTTAGCAGAAAATGAACTTCAAAGTGCCTCAGTGATCCTCAGACAAGGGGTCCTCAATAGTAGATACCACAGCTCCAAAACAAAGCCCAGAAGGCAGGCACAAGCACAGGAGAAATAGCGGAGAAGTATTTCTGAAACGGGAATAAAGGGCTTTAAAAAAATTAGAGAGTCCAAAGTCATTAAACGGCCTTTCTTCAGCCAGAGACTGCAGATCTCATGAGGTGACTCCATAGCTGGAAAGGCAGCTTCCCTAGGTAGCACTTCAGCACCTCAATTGCTGATCATACATACAGAGATAGAATGTTCTGTCCTGGCATGGAACTCCCTTCTCCACATGGGTGATTCAGAAAGATCTTGAGAACCCCATCTGTGGCAACTGCTGGCTGCTTCCTTCGGTGCCTGTTAGCTGTCTCTAGGCTCTNCAGTAAGCCATCTTTTGATTTCCCCTTGCCATGGGAAGCCAGTGCCCTAGTTTGCCCACCTTACTGAATCAGTTTAATTCATCCTGTGTTAAGACCCCCATTTCTCTAAACATGTGATTTTTTTTCCTTCACCTTAGAAATTCATAAAGGAAAACACTGTGAGTCCACTCTGCTGAGGCAGGGGAGGAATATTTTCATGAAAAGATTAACAAAATAAAGAGCATGCAGCATCACTGAGCATCAGATATTCAAAGTTCTATAGCAACAGCCGTATTTTAGACTAGGAATATCTAGTAAAAAAAATAACCTTTTTTTGTCCCGTTGCACAGAGAACAATGAACTAAAGGGCAGCAGACTTATGAGAGAGTTGATTACCTTGAAACATCAGCAGTTTCTTTCCCCCCATAGGAATGATTTCTTTAGACTAATACGGCTCAGAAGAGAGGGAATGTGACCATTAGCATGCTGCCTGCACATGAAGAGGGGAAAATTTCACAACCAGAGCCACCCTGGAATTCATTTTGGAGATTTTATTAAGTCTCTTTCAGTTCTAAATAACTGAGTCAGAGCTCATAAATGACACCACAGGGGGCAGGAAGGGGTCATTTGCTTTCCTCATATCCCTTGTCTGTCTGAGTCATCTGGCCAGCTCCCCATCACTGAGGAAGTTGGAGAGGAGTCTAAAGTTGCTCACTGTCTCTCAATAATTCCACCCCTTTCCTCCATCCCTCTGGAGCCAAATTTGAGCTTCTATGCCTTTCTTTCCAGGAGGTCCCCACACCTAGGAGCCCTTTCCTAACTTCTACACAGCAGCCCAGAGTCATCTTTCCTTTATCAGTGTTTATGAAGCAGTATCTCAGGCAGCCAAGGTAGCCTTGAACTCACTATGCACCTGGGAATGACCTTGAACTTCTGATCTTCCAAGTTCCACCTCCTGAGTTCTGGGATTACAGACCCGCCATGCACAAAGCCATAAATTTGATCCCCAGCACAGCATAAGCACACCTGTTGTGCTGGGGATCAAACCCAGGGCTATGTGTATGCTGTGCAGTTCCTCTTCTGAATGGATGAACTACATTACCCCAAAATCAGCGTTTCAAAGAATCCAGATAATGGTATCCCTGATCAGTTGAAAGCATACAATGGGTTCCTGTTGTACCTAAGATGAACAAACTCCTTACCATGAATGAGAAGGCTCAGTAGGGCCTGGCATCTCCCTTCATCCCTCTCCATTTCCATCAATGCTTCCACCTGCATTCCAGACATTCAAAATTTAGATCCAGGAGTCTTTGTTCCCAAGCCTGACCTTCATATCTCCCATTACTTCTAGCTGGAAATGACCCCCTGACCCTTTCATCTGGTTGACTCTGATTCACTTCTCCAGGTTGAAGGTTATTTGCTCAGGAAAGATTATCCTACCTAAATGTGGGATTCACAGCACACACCAGCTCCCCACCACTTTAAGCACTTCCTCATTTGTCACTATGCTTGCTCAGAGCAGGGACAATAACCAGGACCTGTGGCTTCTGTGAATGCTTATCTCATTTTCAGATTAGCCCAAGCACCCAGGACCCCACAATCACGCAAATATCAGGTGTATAAATAATTGCTCCTATATATCCTAGAGAAAAGGTACTGAATATAACATGCTCCAAAGAGTGGTATCCCAAGTGTGTTCTGGAAAGAGAAGCACAAAGTTTTAGTGAATTTTGTCACTCTAAATTTTTGCTTGTTTGTTTAAAAATCTTAAAGTCCCTTGTAGTTCTTTTTTGGAGTTGGGGTTTGGTAGTCAGGCCTTGAAAATTGGGGAAACTTACATTCAAGGTCTTGCTGGGTCCTGACTTGCAAAGCCTGCCTGAGCAACCCTCAGGATGTAGCATTATGGATACCAGTGATTCACATGGGCAGAAAGAATCTGATCTCCAACAAAGAAAAGAAAAACAATTTTATACACCATTTAGAGAACAAAACAAATCATTGCATAACCCATAATTATAAGTGGGGATTGGTAGGAAATTTGCATTTTCTTCAGTTTCTTGGAAGGAAAAAAAATGTGTTGTGGACAGGTTCATTTATCCATGTTATTTCCCTAAGAAAATGGAATATGTTGAGGTTAAAGGATAAACAATTCTAAATATCAAGAACAATTTTCACGGTGCTGTGTCATACCAACCAGAGAAAGGAAAAGTGCAGGAGGGAGGCCAGTGAGATGAGAACGGAAGCTAACCCATAAGGGCACCCACCCATCTGTCTTCCTGAACTTGTTTCCGCTGGGTAGAGCTTGACACAGGTAAATGCCACCCACACCCAGGTGCTGCTGAGAAAGCTCTGAGTACTCATCAGATCTAATTACTCAAGTGAGAGAAAGAGGAGGGAGGGAAGAGGAAGGGAAAGAAGTGGGGAGGGCAGAGAGTTCCCTAAGAAATTTGAGCCCTTTCTTAGCTATCTTCCTTATAATACAGGCCAGAAATATTCCTCAGTAGCAAGATACCAGTCAATAACAAGTTGGATTCTCATTATATTCTTGGCCCAATGTTTGGTATCATCTACTGTTTGAAGGACTTACTACAGGGGTTTTCCCTGCACATGGTGAACTTCAGATAAGTCAGAAAATGAGGATAACACATGACAGAAAGCTCATGATTGAAAGCAAAGATACTAAGTTTCAACTTGATATCCAATGCGATGTCCATCAAACAATTTTAAAATATCAAACAAAATCCAGACCACTTGCAGGTGCCTGTTCTCTACCTCCTGGAGACCCCACAGATCATCATGGGACCCAGCCTTCCCCTCTCACCTTTTGCAATCCCTTTGTATCAATCAACAATACTCAGAGGAACTCTTTACTTAGAAACCCACTGGCCATGGCTGCCTGGGAATTAGGCAGGTGGTCTTCACTCTCCTTCCTGTCCTCAATTGCAGATTCCTGGTGTCATCCCCAGCCCTGTAGCAAAACACTTTCTGGGACCTGTCCTCCTTCTCTGACTCTGCTCCTTGGGGACTCCATTGAACTTCATGGCAAACCCAGCTTTCCCCCTTCCTGTGAACCCTCCCAGAACCCCCTTCTAGACCAGTCGCATTCCTTTGAGTCAGTACCTAGAAACACATTATACCCAGGACTCCCAGTGACCACACTTGTCAGGAATTCAGAACCACTCCCTACCAGGCAACCTATAGCTAGCCATCACACTTTCCTAAGATCCAGAGAGGGCAATGGAAACCCAGGAACAAAAGACTCAACCAGATAGACAAGACTAGATATTAATACCTAGACTTATAATCACTCCAAACCCAGATACCTAGACACCCCTGCAAAGAACACAATCATTACCACACAAGACAATATGCCTCCACCAGAACCCAGCAACCCTACTAAAGTAGGCCTTGAATAATACAATATATCTGAAACAAAAGACAAGGCCTTCAAAATTGCAATTATGAATATGTTTAAGAATACTAAAGAGGATATAAATAAATCCCTAAATAAAGTCTGTGAAAACACAAACAGTGAAATGAAATGATGAAAACAGTTCAAGGCATGAAAGTAGAAATAAAATCACTAAAGAAAACCCAAACTGAGTTAAAACTGGAAATGAAGAATTTAGGAAGTCAAACAGAAACCTCAGAAGATCTCACCAGCAGAGAACAAGACATAGAAAAGAGAATCTCAGACATTGAATACAAGATAAATAAACAAATGTTTCAGTCAAAAAAATGTTGCTAAAAACAAATCCAGGCACAAAACATCCTGGAAATCTGGAACACTACAAAAAGACTAAATCTCCAAATTGTAGAATCTCCAAATAGAGGGAGGAAAAGAATCTCAGGACACAGAAAATATTTTCAACAAAATTTCCCTAATCTAAATAAGGAGATACCTATCAAGGTATAAGAAACATACATAACACCAAATAGATTGAACCAGAAAAGATATTACCCATAATAATCAAAACACTAACTGTACAGAACAAAGATGTAAATTTAAAGTTGCAAGAGGAAGAAAAGACCAAGTAGCATGTGAAGGAAGACCCATTAAAACAATACCTGGCTTCTCAATGGAAACTAAAAGCTAGAAGGGCCTGAATGGATTCTACAAACTCTAAGAGACCACAGATGGCAGGCCAGACAATTATACCCAGCAAAACTTTCGAACTCAATAGATGAAGAAAAAATATTCCATAATAAAACCAAATTTAATCAGTATCTAATCTACAAAGCCAGCTCTGCAGAAGGCATTAGAAGAAAAACTTCAAACTAAAGAGGCTAACCATACCCAAGAAGACAAAAAGAATAAATAATTCCATACCAGCAAATCAAAAGAGATTGAAAAAAAACCTACTACGTATCAACAAAATAATAGGATTCAGTAACATTAGTGATTGGTAACTGTCAGCATCAATCATTTAAATTCTCCTAATAAAAAGATTTGCAAATGAGATCTATCCTTCTATTGCATCTAAAAACACACCTTATCAGCATAGATAGATATCACCTCAGGATAAAGGTTGGAAAAAGATATTCTGAATATAGCCAGAAATAAGCTAGTGTAGACATTTTAATATATGACAAAACAGACTTCAAAACAAAACTAATCAGAAGACATAGGGAAGGACACTACATACCTATCAGAGAAAAAATTCACCAAGGGGACATTGCAATCCTAAACTTCTATGTACCAAACACAGGGCACCCAAGTTAAAAAAAAAAACAAAAAACAAAAAACACTACTACACCTAAAATCACATATTAGCCATCACACAGTAATAGTGAGAAAATTCAATATCCCACTCTCGCCAACAGACAGGTCATCCACATAAAAACTAAATAGAAATACTAGAGCTAACTAAAGTCATAAAATGTTTATTAGCTTACAAGTTTCCTGGTGGAGTTTTTAGGATCATTTAGGTATGCAATCATATCATCCTCAAACACAGACACTTTACCGTCTTCCTTTCCTATTTGTATCCCCTTGATCTCCTCCAGCACACCTGAAAACTCTAAAACAAAAAGAAGCAAATGCAGCCAGGTAGAGTAGATGACAGAATTCATCGACTTGAGGGATGAAATCAATAAAATAGAAAAAAAGAGAACACAAAGACTCAATAAAACGGAGAGTTGTTTCTTCGAGGAAATCAATGTGATAGACAAACCCTTATCCAAAGTAACCAAAAGGTAGAGACAATACCCATATTAATAAAATCAGAAATAAAAGGGGGCACATAACAACAGACACTGAGGAAATCCAAACACTTTTCCCCAAAAAAGAAGCAGAATACAAAATTAACACAAAAAATCAATAGCTTTCCTATATACAGATGACAAATGGACTAAGAAAGAAATCAGAGAAACAAACACCTTTCACAAAAGCCTCAAAAATTTGGGGTAACTCTAACCAAGCAAGTGGAAGACTTGTGTAATAAAAAGTTTTAAGATTTTAAGCAAAGAAATTGAAGAAGATACCAGAAGATAGAAAGATCTCCCCTGCTCATGGATCAGTAGGATTAACATAGTGAAAATGGCGATCCTGTACCAGAGGATCCATTGTAGGGGTGAGTGTGTTCCTGACAGGCTGCAGAAGCCACTGAAAGGGAGCACAAACATTTCTCAACCCCCTAACCTCTCTGGTCATTCTGCATTCTGCAGGGGAGCCCGGCTACTACCTCTCTCTTCCTATCCCATCCCAGCTTGTGCCCAGGCTCCCCTTCCCTTCTTYRGGGYCATAAGATCCCCCAGCTCAGCCTGTTTTGGGGCTGGGACAGGGTGGTGAGTGCAACCTGGCTGGAGTTCCTTTGT
>LOJH01003105.1:20778-38270 GCA_001685095.1 Ellobius talpinus | reverse complement strand
GTTCAATTCCCAGCAACCACATGGTGGCTCACAACCATCTATAATGAGATCTGTCGCCCTCTTCTGGCATGCAGGCAGAACACTGTATACATAACAAATAAACCTAAAAAAAATCATTATGAGCACCAGGCAATGGTGGTGCATGCCTTTATTCCCAGCACTTGGTTGGCAGAGGCAGGTGGATCTCTGTGAGTTCGAGGCCAGCCTAGTACACAAAGTGAAATCCAGGACAGGCTCCAAAGCTACACAGAAAAACCCTGTCTCAAAAGACCAAACAACAAAATTACTATCTTGAGAAGAAAATAAGTATTTGTAGCCGGGCAGTAGTGGCATACGCCTTTACTTGGAAGGCAGAGACAGGCAGATCTGAGTTCCAAGGCCAGCCTAGTCTACAGAGCTAGCTAGTTTCAGGACAGCCAAAGATACACAAACTCTGTCTTAGGGGGAAAAAAAGAGTATTTGTATATAGCATGGGTTTTGAATCCTTTGCCCAAAAATCCTTGAAACCAGATTTTTGTTGAAATGTTTGCATATGTATAAGAAGCTTCCTTGCCAGTGGGATAGCAAACATGAATTATGTTTACTTTATACACAGAATCTGAAGGTAGTGCCATACAATATTTTCAGTGCATCTGGTTTTTGGCCTCTCATGAGGTCAGGTATGGAATTTTCCACTCATGGCATCATATCCGTACTAAAAAAGTTAGGGGTTTTGAAGTGTTTTGGATTTTCAGAATTAGTGCAAAGTTCAGAAAGCTCAAAAGAGAAAGAAGGTAAATAATTGACATGTATATCATGTCCTCTTTGAACTTTGATCATATGCCAAAATTATTTTAAAAAGATCATCCAGGCAGTGGTCAGGAGGCAGATAGGCAGATCTCTGTGAGTTCAAGGACAGCCTGGTCTACAGAGCAAGTTCCAGGACAGCCACAGTGGTTACACAGAGAAATCCTATCTAAATAAATATAGAAATAACAGCAATAAGATCAGAGCCTGGCCTGGTGGGGCTACCTAGGTAGACTGACTCAAAACAAATGACATTATCAGGTCAAGACAAAGGTACCTTAAATGTTTATATACAGATTTGTCATTAGTTTGTTTGGTGTTTGTTGTTTTCTTTTTTGAGATAGGGTTTCTCTTTGTTACAGTCCTAGCTGTTCCGGAACTAGCTCTTGTAGACCAGGTTGACCTCGAACTCAAGAGATCCGCCTACCTCTGCCTCCCCAGTACTGGGATTAAAGGTGTGTGCCCCCACCGCCCTGCTATTTGTCATTAGTTTAATGCCCTGGGGTTTACCCCAGGACCAGGACCTCTGTGTACTAAGTGCACTCTTCTAGTGAGCAGGGCCCCCACCCCTGGGTACAGGGTTGGCCTATCTGAAGAGGTACCTGCTCATGTGTTTTCTAGACACTGTGGTGGGTACCTGCTGCCTGGCTCCTGTTTCTTTGCTCTAATCTCTTATGCTCTGAAAATACTGATCGAGGAAAGCAGGTCCCCTCTGGAATCTTGTTATCTTGCAGGACAGACAGGCGCCGGGAACAACTGGGCCAAGGGCCACTACACTGAGGGTGCGGAGCTGGTGGACTCGGTGCTAGACGTGGTGCGCAAGGAGTGTGAGCACTGCGACTGTCTGCAGGGCTTCCAGCTCACACACTCGCTGGGCGGTGGCACGGGCTCGGGCATGGGCACCCTGCTCATCAGCAAGATCCGGGAGGAGTACCCAGACCGCATCATGAACACCTTCAGCGTGATGCCATCGCCCAAGGTCTCAGACACCGTGGTGGAGCCCTACAATGCCACGCTGTCCGTGCACCAGCTGGTGGAGAACACTGACGAGACCTACTGCATTGACAACGAAGCCCTCTACGACATCTGCTTCCGCACGCTCAAGCTGACCACGCCCACTTACGGGGACCTTAACCATCTGGTGTCTGCCACCATGAGCGGCGTCACCACATCGCTGCGTTTTCCAGGTCAGCTCAATGCCGACCTGCGCAAGCTGGCTGTGAACATGGTGCCCTTCCCACGCCTGCACTTCTTCATGCCCGGCTTTGCGCCACTCACAGCCCGGGGCAGCCAGCAGTACCGTGCCCTGACAGTGCCCGAGCTCACACAGCAGATGTTCGATGCCAAGAACATGATGGCTGCCTGTGACCCGCGCCACGGCCGCTACCTGACGGTTGCCACTGTCTTCCGGGGCCTTATGTCCATGAAGGAGGTGGATGAGCAGATGCTGGCCATCCAGAACAAGAACAGCAGCTACTTTGTGGAGTGGATCCCCAACAACGTCAAAGTGGCCGTGTGTGACATCCCACCACGGGGCCTGAAGATGGCTTCCACCTTCATTGGCAATAGCACCGCCATCCAGGAGCTGTTCAAGCGCATCTCGGAGCAGTTCTCGGCTATGTTCCGACGCAAGGCCTTCCTGCACTGGTTCACCGGTGAGGGCATGGATGAGATGGAGTTCACCGAGGCTGAGAGTAACATGAATGACCTGGTGTCTGAGTATCAGCAGTATCAGGACGCCACGGTCAACGACGAGGAAGAGGCTTTCGAAGATGAGGATGAAGAAGAGATCAACGAATAGGATGCTAGAGTGTACACTTGCCCTTTTCTTAGCCCTGATGGTGTGGGCACGCTGCCCTGGTCTACACGTCACAGGCCCCTCTCAAACACTGCACTGTTCCCAGGTTATCTGGAACACGCATTTTCCTCTGCTGGAAAGTTGGCAGGGTGGTTTTGTACAGAAACACTGAAAGCAAATTTTAAGGGGCTGTACAGGGCTAAAGATAGCAACCACCTTCCATTAAGTGCCCAGCCATTAGAGTTAACAGGGGAGTTAGAATAAGGATTTATTTTTCATTCTTGGTGATAAAACTAAAGCCACACAGTTTTGCCTTAATTGAATACACAAAATGGAACTTGGTGACAATCCATTCATAATAAAGTGCTAAACGTGTTTTTTGGTCTTTTGAACTTCATTGAAGCAATATGATATGTAGTTCTCATTTTTCAGAAACCTATTTTGTGAGATCCCCATAAATCACACTTGTCTTGGAAAAAGGTCTGCTGTGGGTCAGGCTTCACAGGTAGCGTGCAGCTAAGCCTTGCCATACCCATTCCTGTGCAGGTGAGGTGACACCCCAGATGTGCAACTTTGTCGTTTTCCCAACACAAGAGACACTACTCTCCTGCCCCGAGGTCTCACAAGGCTTGCCAGGACAATGGCACCTCTATTGCTGTTCTTGTGAGGCAGGAGAAGCCCCGGGCACTTGACTTGTAGCAGGCATAGCAGCTTAAGGGCAGAATGTCTCAGCTTTACCTGCCTGGAAACTTAAGAATTGGATACTTTGGCAGGCAGTGAAGGCCAGTTCCTTCCTTCCCCAGACTGGCCTTCCATTACTACTACTCTGTCAAAGAGCCCAGACTATTAACAGTTAATCACCACTACAGTTCATCATGAGGGTATCCTCAGGACTAAGCAGGCCTTACAGCCTCAAACAAGTCTCCATTGAGCTATCCCCTCCCAGAAATACCCAGTGGGGAGAAAAGGAGGGACAGTGTGGTCCTTCTGCAAATGACCATGCAGAGTCAATATGCTGGTGAGAGAGCTGGTGCCTTGGTGCATCTCTGACCCCACTTACCATGTGGCCATGAGCTGGAGTGTACCCATCAAAAATAGCTCCTACCGCCACTGGAAGACTGCTCCAGGGATGCCACTGTCCCCACATCAGCAATGCACAAGGCAAGCTGGAATGTTTTTTATAAGACGCAGCTAAAAAATACAAAATAGGCATGGTGGTTCATACTATATAATCCCAGGACTTAAAAACAAAGGAGACATGGCTCAACAGTTAAGAGCACACTGCTCTTGCAGAGGACCCAAATTCAGTTACCAACACCCAAGTCTGGTAGCTTATAATTACCTGTAACCCCAGCTCCAGGGGGATCTGATACTCTCTTCTGTCCTTTTCAGGTACCAGGCACAGACGGAGTACACAGACATACATGCAGGCAAAATACCCATGCACATAAAAAGATAAAAATTAATCTTTGAAAGAAAATCAAGCAGGGAACTGCTGTCAGTTCAGTGCTAGTGTGGACTTACACGGTGACTTCCAGGCCAGTGGGCTAGAGTAGATCCAATTTAAAAAATAAAAAAAATATTCAGTATCTCTAAGCTCAAACAATGGCATTTGAAGATGGGAGTCGATCTGCGGTTGGACAATCTTTATAACCCTCTGCTGGAGACTGACAGCAGTAACCACACACACCTCCAGCACTGCTGGGGACCCAGATCCATCATTCCCTCTAGGAATTTGGGGTTCAGGGCAGCCGAGCCCAGATGGTACAATGTACACCTGTCACGGCCAGCTCAGCTCGGGGAGAACCTAGTTGATGCAGCTATCACAGCTCCCAACGACTGAGTCTTGACTCCAACAGCACCAGTCCAGGACATAAATCTGGAGGGCTGCAGCTTTCTGTGGCAGCTGATGAGACCAGCTGGGTAAGATTTTGAAGAATTTATCTTCAAAAATGAAGACCACTTAATTTCTTGACATTATGTTCTCTAAACATAAGCACAGCATAGTGACCCTGCACATGTTCAGGGAAAAAGTACAATGTCCACCTTTTATTTCTGATGTAAAGAATCCATATTTACATAATACATTCAGGTTTTTAAATATGTTAGTTCTCTATAGAAAACCATTCTATTGAAACAGCAATAAGTGATATGAATTCAAATTTTAAAATATTTGCTTGAATCAAAGGACTTGAACTGAATTTTATACAGCACTTCTGCAGAGATATCAAAGGAGGAAGAATGGAGAGCAGGTAATGGGAAAACATTCTCCTACCACAGAATAGGATTCCACAGGACAGGTGGAGTCATCTCTCCTGCTCCGGCCAATGTTTGTGAGGCCAAGGCTGAGGGGCAGGAGAGTCCCCTTGAAAGGCCTGGGCAGTTGCTGGCACTCCTGCAACCGCAGTGCAGGTCCTCTGCTCAGCCTGGCTCAGTCAGCAGCTGGCTCTGCACCAGGGCTGCTGCTCTGAAGGCTGCTGCTGCTGAAACTGCAAGCTGAAGCCCTGGGAGGACAAGGTAAAGGGGCCTCCAGCCCTGAGCCTAGCTGACAACCTTCTCACTCAGGGGCTCCTCTTTCTCTTTCTCCTTCTCCCGCTCTTTGTTCCAATCTTGAAGGCCCTCAGGGAGTGAAGTGTCCTCGTCCAAGCTGCCAGTGCCTTCCACAAATTCTTCATACGTGGATTTTTCTGTAAATGGTCTGGGGCCCAGAAGTTCAACCATATCATTCTTATCTAATACTTCCTTTTCTAACAGTAAAAGAGCAACCTGAAATACAAGCGATTTCCATTAAAAATTACTCAGCAAAATTTACTCAGAAGTTAAGATTATTACTTTTAGCTGACTTCATTCTAATAAGAACCTAAGGAGTCTGGGAGGTATCTCAGTGGTTAAGAGCACTTGCTGCTCTTACAGAGGATCAGCGTTCAGTTCTCAGCTCACTGCCATCTTGTAACTCCAGTTCCAAGGCATCTAAGTCCCTCTTCTGGTCTTTGAGAACACCAGACATGCACATTCTGCACATACATACATTCAGGCAAATACTCATACACATTAAAAGACTGTAATATTAAAAAATAAAACATGGGCTGGTCAGTGGTGGTTGCATGCCTTTAATCCCAGCACTTGGGAGGCAGAGGCAGGCAGATCTCTATGAGTTCAAGGCCAGCCTGGATATAGAGTGAGTTCTAGGACAGCCAGGTCTACACAGAGAAACCCTTTCTCAAAAAACAAACAAAAACAAACCCTAAAAAACAAAAACAAAAAACCCAAAAAAGATCAAAAAGACAACTGAACATGTCTCATAAATAATATCACATGATTTTTAAGAGTAAGATGTGTAATATATATGCGGAAGTCAGAAATGTCCTTCATAAGCAAACAGGCAAACACATTTGACACATCTACACAATTAAGGATTATGTAGTTGTAATAAAGGGATGCACATACTTCTCTGCAAGAAAGTGAAGCAAAAATGTGCAACGCAGGTTACGTTTGCTTTGAGGAGGGAAGAATAGATTATGTACTATTGAGGCGACCATCACCTCGGGACTATTCCTCATCTGAAATCCTTATACAAGCAAAACCAAACTGACAGAGTGCATTTCTCATAACTAATTGTGAATGGAGCACAGGAGGAATGAAAGCTTTAGTATTCCCCTGATGCAAGCACACAGTGCAGTCGTGGGTGAGCGTGGACATCTGCGCATACAAACAGCCACTCTCACAGCACCTCTCAGATGGTCACATTGCCAGTGCTTGGTAACCACCCACAGCCGTCGTGGACATACCACAGGAGAGAGGGGACTTGCAAGAGCTGCAGCTGGGTCAGAACACTGCCTCTGCCACTCACCACCTCTGTGACCTTAAGCCACCACATGGCCTCTCTGCCTTGTTTCTTCACTAAGAAGTGGGGATAATGACACCTCAGGAGGTTGCAGGCTTAGCTGGTACTGTGTAAGCTAGTTCTCCTTATTCTGAAGGGTCTCAGACAACCTGCACAGGAGAGCAAAGCCTTTCAAGCCCTCTCCTCCCAGTAGACTGGTCCCCTGACAGGCTCAACACTTTATCTGTGTCCTTTTCTCTGCTGGGTCACAAAATACTTCTGACACCCACAGTGTCAGGATCCTTACCCAACTCAACACATTTTCCTTCCACCAAACATTTCTTTGGTATATACTGAATACACGTAGTCTAGGCAGGAGATAATCTTGCACGGGAATAAGGCTGGCCCTAACATTCTTCTTTGCTCGTTCACAGACTTTCTTCACCTAACACAAGAACCAGAATAGTGCTGCTTCTGTTCCCCAGCCACGGGGAACACTCAACACCAGAAGGAAGGAGCACAGGAGGTCGGAAGGAAGGAAGGGATTCTTGAGTCTAGACACCAACTAAATCACCTGTAGAAAGCCAGACAAGGTGACTCACCCCTGTAATTCCAGTACTCAGGAGGCAGAGGCAGGGGAAGATTGGCACCAGCCTGCTCTACCCAGTGAGTTCCAGGCCAGTCAAGGTTACACAGCAAAATCCTGTTTCAAGAAACCAATGAGGCTGGCAAGAAGGCTCAGCAAGTAGAGATACTTTCTGAGCAAACCTGATGACCTAAATTTAATCCCTAGAATGCACATAAAGGTGGAAGGAGAGAACCAGTTCTATAAAATTATCATCTGATTGACATTTGTATGCTTGCACGTGCACACACACACACACACACACACAGACACATACACACAAAACCAAACAAAGCACTCATGCAGAGAATCATCCATACGCTGGCACTTACCTTCTCTACATCAGCCTTCTTCTCTGTGAGAAGAGCCACAGTTCTTTTATAGGCATCATTAATGAGTATCCTCACTTCATCGTCTATCATCCTCGCTGTGGCTTCACTGTAAGGCTTCTCTAATACCATGTCCCCCTGGCGTGGGAGGTCAAATGAGATCTGCCCCACCTTCTCATTCATGCCGAACTGGACAATCTGAAAAACATCAATAACTAAAAGGTTAGATAAAAGAACCTTTACCTTTGAACACTTACAGAGGCCAGGGGACAAAGACACTCTGTAGATGACAGCCAAGGGTAGCAGCATGATTTAAACTTATACAGGAGCACTATCAGGACAAAATAAGTGGACAAGCAGTGAGCAAACTACAGCAGCCCTGAAGCCCTCAGGCTATTTCACTTGTGGAGGGACAGGGACAGGAAGAAGAAAGAACCAATTGATATTGCTGCTGGTAGTGGTGCATGCCTTTAATTCTGGCACTTGGAAGGCAGAGGCAGGGGTATGTCTGAATTCAAGAACAGCCTGGTTTACAAAGCAAGTCCCAGGATAGCCAGGGCAACACAGAGAAACGCTGTCTCAAAAAACCAAACCAAAATAAAACAAACAAAAAAGCACTTGGTAAGATCAAACTGCCAAGAAATTCTCCTGTGAAAAGACAGTCTAAACCTGAGATCATGTAACACGGGAAGACACCTGCATTTTTCACAGACTGTGTCAAAGGAGCCAAGGGGCCATGTGAGTGACAGATGGTTCCCAGCACCTATGTGAAGGCTCTCTACCTTCTGTCACTCCAGTTCTCAGGGACCTGAGGTTCTCTTCTGGCTTCCGCATGTACACAGTACACAGTGCAAGCAAAACACCAATAGGCATAAAACAGAAGTGAAAGGATCTTAAGGGAAGGGGGTGTTTCTGATCAAAGCGGGAAGCGGCACAGAGACAAGAGAGTGGAAAGCACAGGCGGAAGCTCTCCCCACCTCTCCACAGCCTGACCCTCCCAACTCCTGAGACCTGAAAGACAAACATGGACAAGAGGTGGGCTCTTGTGAAGTAAAAGAGAAAAAGAAGTAAAACGCAGAATAATGCTTTCAGAGAAGGAAAGCAGGATGGAAACAGGTCTGCATCACAGAGGAAATTGTGACCCACTGTTCCAGAAAAGAAGCACACAGGAGGAAGCAGAGCGGACTCTGTTAATCAGACACAGAAGGACTCCGGGGGCTAGAAGACAGGGAAAACTACACACTGCAGAAAAAACATTTTTCAAAAGATTAAACTAGACTGGGTGTGGTGGCAACGGCCTTTAACCCCAGTACACAGGCGGCAGACACAGGTGAATCTCTGAGAGCTTGAAGTCAGTCTGTCTATAGAATGAGTTCCAGGACAACCAGGGCTACACAGACAAATCCTGTCTCAAAACACCCAAAACAAACAAATAAATGGGCTTAAACTAGAAAGAAACAAGAGCAAATAATAATGATAACTGATGCCACGGGGGGGGGAACCACTTTCAAAGAGCTGCCTCAATAGAGAGCGTTCCCACAGAGACTGCTCATGTCTGCCCAGGGGACACAGCCTACTGCTGGGGCTGCTGAAACCAGCAGTAAAAGCTGAAGAAAGCACAGGAATGTTAACAGGTCAAGAGAGGCTGCTGCTAGGGGAGGGGCAAGGACAGGCTGTAGGGAGATCCCGAGTTCTGCTGTCAAACTGTTGCAGGGACATGGAACTTAAAAATTAAACTATAGGGCTTCTAGAGCACCCAGGTTTGGTTCCACATGGCAGCTCACAACCATCTGAAACTCCAGTTCGAGGAGATCCTGTGCACTTTTGGCCTCCAAGGGCACTAGGCATACGTGGTACACATGCATACATGCATCCAAAGCATACATATAGATCAAATAACAAATCGTTTTTAAAAACCAAACTTTACAGCTGGGCACTGTGGTCCATACTGAAATCCCAACACTTGAAAGGATTGAGAATTCAAATTCAAGGTCACCTTCACCTATACATCAAATTTGAGACTAGCCTGAACAAGAGACCCTGCCGTGAAAAATAAAAGCTTTGAAAAAACTAAACTTTAAACTCTACTTATAGCCATTACATACAGGATTCTTAGGAAAAACTCTGAAGACTGCAATGCCCCTTTTTTTTCCTGTAAGTTTTTATTGTTTTGTTTTTTGGTTTTTGAGATAGAGTTTCTCTGTGTAGCCCTGGATGTCCTGGAACTAGCTCTGTAGACCAGGCTGGCCTCAAACTCAAGAGATCCATCTACCTCTGCCTCCCGAGTGCAGGGATTAAAGGGCACCGCTACCTCCCAGAAAGTTTTTATTGTGTAAGTGGACTTTTTGTTAGGTTTTGTTTTTATAGTATTTTAAATTATTTATATGTGTATGTCCTTGTATGTGTCTGTACATGAGTGCAGATGCTCTTAGAGGCCAGAAGTGTCAGATCTGGAGTTACAGGCAGTTGCAGCTGCCCAACGTGAGTTGTGGGAAGAGAATGTAGATCCTCTGCAAGAACAGTACACAGTCTTCTGAGCCATCTCTCCAGTCAATTTAAGAAAGAATCCTTGCGAGCAGAGAAAATTGTATAGCGCAATAAAATCAATAAAAAAAATTTAAAAAGAAAGAAAGAATCCTTCCTTTAGGAACCTAAACTAGTGAACCATCTGTGTCACCTCAGTCCTTCACAAAGGCTGACTTCCCAGGCTAATAGAAGGGAGGCAGAAGCCCAGGTGCACACTCACCTGGGCATAGGCACTCTGGGTAACCTTCCTCAAGTCATCCTGGGCTCCAGTTGTAATTCTTCCAAAGAAGATCTCTTCGGAGACGCGGCCACCCAGAGTCATGCACATCCTGTCCAGCAGCTGCTCCTTTGTGTACAGATACTGCTCCTTCGGCAAGTACTGAGCATAGCCCAGCCCCTTACCACGCGGGATGATGGACACCTGGTGAGTTGAAAGCACAGAGGGGAGGCTCCCACTCCCAATGCAGTCCTGATCTAGTAAGGACCAGGAGGGAAACTCTCTCACCTCAGAGTTCCAGAAAGCATTCTGCCCTTCTGTAAAGGCAAACTGATACCAGTTGTTTAGTAAAGGAGTCCTGATAACTGCAGGCTGAGGTCTCCTCTGGCAGATCACAGAGCTGACTCAACTCTGGCAGTCACCTGTGCCTCAGAGGACGAAGGGGATGGTGGGCCAAGATGCACAAGACCTTTCATTGACCTTTTATGAAACTAGGCAATTTCCTTTATCTTTAGAAAACTGTATTGGAGAGGATTTCTCTATATAAAGTCTACCCACTTTAAGCATATATAGTGGGTTTTTTTTCTTTTTCTTTTTTATTTGGTACCTGGAGGGACAGCTGTGGGTGCTGGGAACCGAACTCTTACATTTTTGGTTGTGAACCTAGCCTTTAATGGCTGAGCCATCCCTCCAGGCCTACAGTGATTTTTTTAAGTAAATCTTTTTTTAAGTTTTATATATTTTTTTATCTTATGGTTGCTCTGCTTATGTGTGTCTGTATACCATGTATGTTGGATATCCTGGGGTAGAGTTACAGTTATGAGCTGCCATGTGGGTGCTGGGAATTGAACCCAGGTCCTCTGGAAGACCAGCCAGTGCTCTTAACTGTTGAGCCATTTCCCCAACCCCCTAAAACATGAGTTTTAGAAGCAACTTCCAACCATGACTAATACATAAATGCTGCCACCATGCCCCCAAGTTGCCATGCACAGTCCCAAGCAACCACATGCCTGCCTACAACAGGCAAGTTTACCCTTTCTAGAATTGTAAGTACCACCCCACAGACTATACTCACTTTGTGTCTGGTTTCACTCCCTGTTTTTGAGATTCATCCATACTGCTGTGTGTACTACAGCCTGCTTATTAATTTCTACTGCTTTACAGCATGTTACTGCTGTAAATACAGCAGGTATCCATTTTTTGTTGTTGTTTTTTGATGGACAGCGGGGTTGTTTCCAGCTGACTACACTATAAATACAGCAGAAAAATCCTTGTGTAGAATCCATTTTCACCCATTTTAGGTGAGGATCAAGTCAGGATCACATTTACCTCCTGTAAGTAGTGCACACATCCTTGCCATCGACACCCTGCTAAATTCTAACCACTCCTAAGTGGCTCTGGTATCTATGTCTGCCTTTGCAATTCCCTGGTTTGGTGCCTATTCATATGCCTTATTTTATGAAGTGTATATATCTACTGTTTTACTATGTTGAGTTTAAGATTTACTTTTTCAGATATAAACCTTCTGTCAGTCACATTTATGGCAAACATTTTCAGAATGTGGCCTTTTCTTCCCCACTTCCTTTTAAAATGATTACATTTTGAGACAGAGTGTTACTATACAGCCCAGGCTGGACTGGAATCCTCTGCTTCCTGAGTGTAGCACCATGTGCCTACCCAACCCTTTCATATTTTCTTAATGGCATTTCTCAAAGACAAGGGTGCTGGGTTTTTGTGGGTTTTGTTGTTTACTTTTGAGTTGGGGGTCTTATTATATTGCCCAGGCAGGGTTCACTATTATGCACACCAGTCAAGTGTTCTGTCACTGATTTACACCAACAATAGTGCTAGTTTCTTTATGTAGCCCAGACTGACCCCCAATTTAAAATCCTCTTGCCTCTGCCTCTCAAGTGCTAACATTACAGGCATGTGATACCATGCCTGGACCTCAAAGACTAAGTTTTAAATTTCAATGAGGTCTTAATATCAACTCTTTTATTTATTGATTGATTATGTGTATGGCTGTGTGCATGTCAGAATGTTTATTCCACCAGGTGGATCCTGGGATTGAACTCAAATTGTCAGATTTGGTGGCAAGCACCTTTACCCACTGGGTTATAGTTACAGAATGCTTCAGGCCAGGGAGTGGTGCATTTCCAATCCTCACCACTCCCAACGCTGCTCTCTCCCAACCCTGCTCTGTTTTGGAGACTTTCTGGCTCTGGTCTTCTGAACCAGGCACAGTAGCACAGGCCTCACTCAATTACTTGAGAGGCTGAGAAGAGTGAAAAGTCAAGGCTTACCTTGACTACAGAGTGAGCTCAAGGACAACCTGGGAAACAGTGAGACTCTCCCTCAAAATAAAAAGTAGAGGGAGTAGGGAGAAGGTTCAGTCAGGAAAGCGCTTGCTATGCAAGCATTAGGACCTGTGTTCAGATCCTCCCGAAGAACCTGACTATGATGCCAGGTGCCTGCAATCCTAGCACTTACAAGGCAGAGACAGGAGGATTCCTGGGACTTGCTGCCAGCTAGTCTTGCTGAATCAACATACCCCAAATCAGTGAGATGCCACCTTCATAATGATAATGGTGAATAATAACATGGAAAGCTATAGAGAAAGACACAACACTGACCTCTGGCTTCCACACTCAAGTGCACAAATGTAAGCAGGTATTTGTGTCCCCACATTTGAACACATACATACATATACACCACACATACTGAAAAATACAAAATAAATATAAAATAAAATAAATAAAAAAGAGCTGGGGGATATAGCTCAGTGGTAGAGGATTTATCCAGCATATATGAGGTCCTAGGTTCAATCTCTAGGGTGGCAAACAGAGAGGGTTTTGTCAGAATTTGTGCTGTATCTGCAGGAGGATGTATGTAAGCATTTCCTTCAGCCATCACTAGTTTCTGCTACATCCCTCCAAAGGTACATTGTATCTGCTCTCTCCAGTGAATATAACTCCTTTTCAGTCACTGCTCACACTCTAAGATGGCCTGCCTGCTGCAACACACTCTGTGGCACCTTTAAGAGTGGGTCTGCATGCTCCAGATACCAGCCGGCGACCGCATGGCCTGCTTCGTGGTAAGCTACTGTCTTCTTCTCCTCGGGCTGCAGAACTTGGGTTTTTTTCTCCAAGCCTAATAATAACAAAAACCCCAAATCACTATTTTAGTGACAATGACATTAAAAAACAGTGATGTAATGCTACAACCTCATTACCTAAGACATAATTTAACAATGTTAACCCGCCTAAACTTTCTAACCGAAATCAGAATAAAGGGTCAAGTCTGAAATATATACAACTACAACAAAAATGTGTATTTCTCATCTCTGCCTCAGGCTCACTTTTATCATAACCACCCACTGTTTTAAGCCCCATACTTATTTTGGGGAAAATCAACAGAAATGTAAATATAATTCAGCATTTAGGTCGCATGAAACAGGAAACTCATAGAGAAGTCTGGAAGACTATGCTTGGTTTTGTTAATCAGAACCATCAAGTCCTGAGATAAGGATGCTTGTTGTCTGTTGCCAGTAGGAGGTGATGAAGGAAAATAGCATCCTAGTGAAAGGCCCAAACTTCCTACTCAGGGTTGGCAAATCATCACACAGGCCAGATAGAAACACTCTAGGAAGGTCACTCCCTGACACACAGTCCAAAAGACCCTATGGTAAGAATTTAATGCCTTCAGGCAGTGGTACGTGCCTTTAATCCCAGCACTCGGGAGGCAGAGGCAGGCAGAGTTCTCGGTGAGTTCAAGGCCAGTCTGGTGAGTTCCAGGGCAGTCAAAGCTAGACAGAGAAACCGTGTCTCAAAAAACAGACAGACAGACAGAATTCAATACCAACTGGAGGGCACAAAGATCTGCCATTTCAGTTTTTTCCCAGCTGCAGAGAGGTTGGCTCCCAGCCTCGCTTTGTATCACGATTTATAACTGTAAACCCTGATAGTGCATATTCTGTGGAGGCAAACCATCACACCATCTTTTGAAGGTTCTGTTTTGCTCAATGCAATTCATCTGAGATAAATATATTCCACAAAGCTTTCAGGGTCAAAAGTTACTAATACACCCATGGTTCCACAAGCATTTCTTTTTCTTTTTGTAGTGCTGGAGATGGAACCTGGAGCCTTGTGTATGCTAAGCAGGTACTCCACTATTACACTATAACCCTAACCTTCTCACTTATCTGAAAATACAAACCATCTCCCCACAGTTCACAGGATCTCTTCCCTTTCTCAGTATGCCGCATTATTACAAAGACAAGGTCGTGGTTCACGGAGGCAGCACTATCAATAGGTAAGCTCTTTTCTACCTCAGAGAGGGAAGGGTTCAGAGACAAGAAAGCACAAGGTAAGCCCGGAGATTGCATGGCAAGCCCCACAGCTGTGTGGATATACTTTCTTTGTAGATCTTGCAATCCTGCCAAAACAGTAATCAAGGGCTGAACTTTTCTTTTATGAGCTTTTAAAAAAAGAGACAAGGTCTCATCATTTACCATTAAAGTGGCCTCAAAATTGAGAACCTCCTCCCTCACCTCCCAAGTGTTGGGATGGCAGCCACATACCACCTAACATGTTGACTACCATCAGCCTTTAAACCTCAGTTATATTCAGCTGCCTTACCACCAATCACTCGCTCAATCGCTTGTTCGAAGTGCTTCTCGTTAATAGCATCTGAAAGGTGTCTTGCAGCAATCAAAGCAGCCTCATTGCAGACATTGGCAACATCAGCTCCTACAAACAAACACACAAAATCATGCTCACACTGACAGGCACACACTAGGGAGGACTGAACGAACCTACACAGATCTTACCCATCAAGAGACTGAGAAGGGGTCTAATTGAAACATAATTCAAGTGTTTACAAGATCCTAAGCTATTCTAGTATTAAGTACAAGCCTATATATACCCTTGGCCCTGTGAGAATTAGTAGCAAACAGGTAACTGCAGACAATTCACCTTAATAAATAATATGGTTCAGGTAATAGCAAACTATGATAGCTTTTTAAAATCTTTATTTTATTTATGTGTATGAGCATGCTGCCTACATGTATGCTTGTGCACCATGTGTGTGCAGTGCCAACAGAGACCAAAAGAGGATGCTGGATCACCTGGAATTGGAGTTATAAATTGTTGTTAGCTGTGTGGGTGTTGGGAATTGAACCTGGGTCCTCTGGAAGGGCAGCCAGTGCTCATAACTACTGAGTCCAATGACAATATTTTCTAAAATTTTTTTTAAAATGTGCTCTTCTTTCATATATTACAACCTGACCAAAGACCCCCCTCCCATCTACCCTCCCTTCATTTCTTTCAGAAAAGGGCAGGCCTCCCATGTATATCAACCAAACATGGCATATCAAGTTGTAGTTAGACTATGCACCTCCTCATATTAAGACTGGACAAGGCAACCCAGTATGAGGAAAAGGGTCTCAAAACACAGACAAAAGATTCAGAGACAGCTCCTCTCCCACTGTTAGGAGTCCCACAAGAAGTC
The DNA here is from genome assembly GCA_001685095.1 of Ellobius talpinus. Classification (NCBI taxonomy): domain Eukaryota; kingdom Metazoa; phylum Chordata; class Mammalia; order Rodentia; family Cricetidae; genus Ellobius; species Ellobius talpinus. The sequence continues at coordinate 22,658 of LOJH01003105.1, read as the reverse complement.
CAAGCTATACAACTGTCACATATGTGCAGAGGGCTAGACCCATGCAGGCTTCCTGGCTGTTGATTCAGTCTCTGTGAGGCCCTATGAGTCCAGGTTGGCTGATTCTGTGGGTTTTCTTGTGATGTCCTTGACCCATCTGGCTCTTACGATCCATTCTCCCCCTCTTTTGCAGGATTCCCTGTGGTCCACCTAACGTTTGGCTGTGGGACTCCAATGACATTATTTTTAATGCACATTAATTTTCTTAGTTTTGCCATCTTTGCTGGAAAAATTACTTATGGGCATGCTAGACGGCATGCTTACATAACTTATAATAAACATATATTAAAATAATCCAGTACATTTGGCTAACAAACTAAATTTAAGTAATGTGAAGCTTGTCAAATGTTTGTTTGGCACATAATGGCCTTACGTGGATTTCTCAGGTTATGTGTATGTTAACACAAGTGAGCTAAGTAAACACGTTTTAAACAGTATAGTACTTCTGGGTAACATGACCCACAAGAAACTGCCTCTGTGTGGCCCACTGAAGGAGAAGGATCAGGGTAATAAAAAATGGAATTTACTCAAAGGACAAAGAAAGCTTCAGAAATTCACAATGGTATTGACAGGATGGCTGAAAAGCACAGAACACGGAAGGTGACGTGGGAGAAGTCAGGCCCAGCAGAGCATGCTCAGGCTGGGCAGCTCTCAGGTGGGCAAAAGCAGCAGAAGTCTCATCAGAAGGTAGCACTGTTGTGAAGAGATGGGCAGTGCCACCCACAGAACAAGCACAGGGTTCCCAACCATCTGTTCTGGTGGCAGGTTTTGGTGACTACTACTTACTTGGAGTAAGTAGTCAGGTGCTATCACGGAAGGAATCTAGTGTTTAAAATTGAGCTGCCCCAGAGGTCTAAGAACACAGAATAATCACTAGTCAGGACTTGAATTAACCTGCCACAGTCCCAGGGTGAGAGGACTCTGGAAGGAAGCTGTGGAAAACAGAAGGGCCAGATGCGGACCAAAATAACAAAACAAAACAAAAAAAGGGCGGGAGTGAACAGGAAAAAGCAGTCCCACCTTCTTGGAGAAGACATCACTTCCTGAGGATAAGATCAACCCCTGGAACCATTGCTTTCTGCACACTGACCCTCCAATGGAATACCTGACATCACAGCTATATCATTCCAGCAAGATGATGAGCACACAGGAGACTGAAAATCTGAACCAACACCCTTGAGAACCCGTCACCCTCTCCAGCCAGACCCTTAACACCCCAGTGGATGTAATTCAAGTAGCAGGGCAGAATCTAGAAGTCAGCACAAACATGGAAGCACAGACTGCAGACTGCAAAGCTAAGCAGAACCAGCAAAGGTCCCACATATGAAAACAAGGGAAGCCACCAAAGTGAAAACTTTCATCCATATCAATACTTCCTCAGAACTGCCCAACGCCAAGGGAAGCCACTCAAGAATCCACAGTTCAGGCTGCTGACTCTCTCCAGGGCACATAGCCAACTCTCCAATTCCTAAAGACTCAGAAACAAACTACTACAACTTTTCTTTTTCTTGAAACAGAATTGTTCACTATCAGGTGCCAATCAGGATGGCTCAGTTAGTAAAATGCTTACACTGCAATCCTGATGACCTGAGTTCAAGCCCCAGAACATATGTAAGGTAGAAGGAGAGAAGTGACTTCAGAGTTGTCCTCTGACTGCCACATTTGGGCCGTAGCATGTGCATGTGCCTTCCATACCCCCAAACATACACACAATAATAAAGAACAATTACTATTTGTCTCTATTAGCCCAAAATAACCTTGAACTCCCAATCTTCCTGCCTCCACCCCATCTATATCACACACACACACACACACACACACACACACACACACACACACAC
>LOJH01003104.1:22910-38493 GCA_001685095.1 Ellobius talpinus | reverse complement strand
TATCTATCTATCTATCTATCTATCTATCTATCTATCTATCTCTATCTATCCATCATCTATTATCATCTGTCTGTCTATCACCTATCTATCTACTTATCCTTTCTCTCTATATATATATAAATAATCTATTTCTATTTATCTATCATCTTTCTCTAGCCAGCTATGACATTAAATCAGAAGGAGGTCTATGTGGATAGAAAGTAGCATGAGGGGAAGAGGGACAAGAGAGGGTAATAAGGGCATGAACACAAGGCACAAGGGCACACGTCCAGAAATACTATAACAAAACCTTTAAGTTTGTGTGCTAACTAAAATACTAATTAAAATAAAGTAGCTATCACCCACAAAATCTACTGATAAAGACCTAGAGATGGTAACACAGGTAAGTACATATACACATTCAAACACTAAGCAAGGGAAGACAATAGCCTTAAGTCTACTGCCCCCTTGAGCCTGCTGGATGGATTGCTCCTGTTTCTGATCGCTACAATTCTACATCCAATTCAGACCACAACGATAAGCTGACAAAAGCTCTAGGCCACCAAATCCAGCCCCAGAACCAAAAGCTGGTCTCTACCTCCACAGTCAGTGTTTCGTTGGTTGGTCCAGTGGAGGTTAAGCTCTCAGGCTCCTTGAAGGACCGTCTGTAGTTGAAGGCGGTACCTGAAAACTTGTATCGTCCAGGCCAGTCCACACTCCAGTGTCCGTTCAGGTAGTATTTCTTGTGAGAATTGCGCACAGAGATGTAAGAGGTAGATATATTCGTCTCATAGATACGAATGCTCCGGGCTCCAGTCGGAATCGTTACTACGTGGTAGTACTCTGAAGGGAGGAATGTAGCATTTAGTTTAACCAGGTTTCCCCATAATTGGATGTGAAAGCCCATGTTTAGAGCTGGTGGATCTACTGCTAGCTCTGGGTGTTCTTTTTCAACAGTTGGAGGAGAGGTCTTGTAATCTACAGCCTTCCTAAGGATCATTTAATTCAAAAACCCTAGTATCCACTTCCAGAAAAAATCAGAAGCCCCAGAAGAATGGTTCTCAACCTTTCTAGTACTGTGACCCTTTCAAACAATTCCTCATGTTGTAGTGATCCCCAGCCATAAAGTTATTTCTATTGCTATGCCGTAGCTATAATTTTGCTACTGTTACGAATTGTAATGTAAATATCTGTATTTCTGATGGTCTGAGATGATCCCTGTGAAAGGGTCATTCAATCCCCAAAGAAGCTGCAACCCATAGGGTGAGAACCGCTGCTCCAGAAGCAAAGGAAACCCCACAGTGGAGACCTCAGAACTCTAAGCTCTCACCGTTTCCTCTCCCTCAGCCCCTCCCAGCAAAAGCTCTGACTGAACCCCTTTCTCAGATGTACATGGCTCGTTGTTACTCACGGTTGGTACGGTGGTGTTTACTGTAGAGTCCCCTGTGCATCGTGCAGTCTGAGTTATTCCCCTTGCAGACCCCACAGGAGTCCTCAGCAGCATTTGACCCAAGGATATTGTCACAGCCAACTTTCTGAAGGTCCCACAAGGTCAGAAATCATTCATGGAAGAAAGGACAATAAAAGCAATAACATCACCAACCTCACAACAAAATATTCCTCCCACTCCAGCTGAACATGTTTCCAACATGGAATAGTTAACAAATCGGTGTTGGATACCCAGTACGCGTGCAGCCTGGTTTGTCCTGGTCGCCTGGCATCTTTTCTTGGGGTGCTATCTGTCTTCTATAGAGTTCATGCCTAGTTGTAGCACTTGAACCCTCAGTTAAAGCTCTAGACTGTGCTGCAGTGAATCTCAGAGCAATGCTCACTTGGTAAAATGACTGCCAGTGTGTTCCCACAAGGCTCTGCTGAAGTGAGTGCATGGCTAGAAGTGATTGACAACTGCCCAGAAATTCTCCCCATCAGTGATGCGTACAAGCAAGATCTGTGCAAGGTTGTGTAAGTTAAGGCATTTATTGCGGTTTCTATAATGCTTTCTGGTTTCATATTTTCTACCAAGGTGTGTCTAAGCATAGAATCCATCCAGAAACAAAGCCATCACAGTCATAGCTCCATGCTGGAAATCCTCAGGGCCAGTTGTATTTTGTAATGCTGTTGTGTGTAAATTTAAAAGGTCAGCCATATCAAGGCTGTCATGTGCATGGGTCTCTACAGGGCTTGAGGCCGCCATGCTCTATAGATTATACATTGATATGTCTACTGCAAATCTCTACAAGAAGTGGGAGGAAGAAAACCATCAATAGTCCTATGTAAGATGGAAGATTATGCCACCAAACGAATTCAAATTTCTCATAGATTTTTGGGTTAGTGGTCTAGACTTTTGGGTTTTAGAATTATTTGAATCCTCTTGCCCTGCTGCAGCTGAGGTCTGGACAGTCCTCATGCGGAGATCACTATGATAGCTCAAAGTGGCTCCTCACTGACTTCTCATGACTCTGCCCAGAAACTGTACCCCTTGCAGATCTGCTGTCCCCGAACCCAATTTCTAATATACATGGCAGTGGTCACCCTTGGTGAGTTCTCGTTCATGCCCTCATCCCCTCAGAACACCAAGATCCCGACTGCCTTCTGAGCACCCCTTTGGCTTCCTGACACCCCCACGGTCTGCTCTCAGTACCCTTTGGCTCCAGTGCACTCTTCCAGATAGAGCTCAGGTGTGGGCGCTCTCTCCTCCTAGGTCCCCACAAGTGCTCCAGATAGAGCTCAGGTGTGGGCGCTCCCTCCTCCTAGGTCCCCACAAGTGCTCCAGATAGAGCTCAGGTGTGGGCGGTCCCTCCTCCTAGGTCCCCACAAGTGCTCCAGATAGAGCTCAGGTGTGGGCGCTCCCTCCTCCTAGGTCCCCACAAGTGCTCCACACCCACATCTGACGATCAGCTCTCCCCTCTGCTCATGCTCTGTACACACCTCCGTCACAAAGCAGTGCCATCAGCATGAGCTCTTCTGGCTTTTCTCCCCCTGGGCTGGGACTTGGAGGGAAAGGGCTCCTCTCTTTTGTCTGGTCTTTCTAGCCCTTACAGGATGCCTGGCACAAAACAGACTGTCTGGAGACATTTGTTGAATGAATAAGCAATCGTTATTACCTCACATATCCCATCTATACAAACATTACGGCTATCCTCCGAGCATGGAGTCCCATCTTTCACTTTATTTGACAAAGAAAAGAAGAAATCAAATCCTTCTGCGATACAGTAGAGTTTGCATAAGTCCTGATCTTAAAAAGAAATACACACACAAACACAAATAGAAAGACACTTCAGCTCGGTTATTTTTGCTCTGAGGTTTAGACAGATTTTTCTTTGGTTGTCTCCCCCATAAAATAAGTCCCACACAATAACACATTTCAAAGACTTAAAAAAAAAAGACAGAGCCTTACCATGTAGCCCTGTTTGGCCTGGAATATGTTAGTAGACCAGGCTAGCCTTCAACTCACATAGCTCTATCTGCCTCTACTTCCTATGAGCAGGATTAAAGGTGTGTACCACTATTCTAGGCCTTGCAAAGAAAGTTTAATGTTTATCTTTGGTAAAATCCTTCAAATTTATTAATATTATTTATTAATGCTTCACTGGTACTTCTTCTCTAGTATCCCTTGCCTGACAGCTCCTTTCTATACTTGTTGGCACATAGTAGGTGTTCATTAAGCATTTGTTGACTGAGCTGCAATGGTCATGATCTACTATATAAAGACTATGTTACAGGAATGCAAACTGATGAGTCATGTTTTGTAACACTGTGCAAAATTCTTACACATAAGATGCAACAAACATTAAACTTTGTCTTTAAACTGATAGAAGAAGTATTAAATGAGATCCAGGGTGCAATGTGTTCTACAGGAAAACTGATAGGACCCCAGGGATCTGAGCTCCCCAGGCTTTAAGGCTTTGCAGTTCGTATGGCCAACTGCACCTTCTGCAGGGACCTCTTTTCTCTGAATGAAATCAGGACAGCTGCCTCTGAGCAGCCTCATGCTCACAGGAATTTCCTCATGTCTAAGACTCGCTCACAGATTCTTGTGCTATTTTTTCAAGATGGGAGAATTACCCAAGGATTTTAAAAATAAAACTTACATGTACTTAATATGATCATTTGCCACAGACTAACACAGTCAAGGGTAGCACACACATTTCACCCTGATGTCATAGGTTAGTCCAGTTTCCCTCAAACCCTACAGACTGTTTTCCTTCCAGCTCAGGGCTCTGATGATCATATGTCTTAGTCTTAGTTTTACAGTTTATGCATAAGATCCAAATGAAATCTGCTTTGCGTGAGACTGCTTACAGCTCCCTACAGAGGGCTTATCATTTCTAACCCCCTACCAGGAGCATATGCACAGAAATGATGGATATAGAGCCATAGGGACACCTCTGCTTATGCACTGCTCCAGAATGCATGCCACTGGCCTGGACAGAATTCCCAGTCTCAAGGAATGAGATAATTAGACAATCTTTAAAAATACTTGAGCTATGCCTTTTGGACTACCAAAATTTTTTATAATGTTAGCTACATTATATCATATCATCATATCATAACATCTTGTTCACTTTTCTCCCACTGACAAGTGTAAATCTCACTCACTCTACGAGTAAATTTCTCACTGTATGGTTATAGAACAAGATTTCATTGCTCTAGTATACTTGAAAAATTACCCATTTTCTATAAAGCATACTAGAATTTTCCTTCAGCTTTTAATATCTAAGTATGTAGTGGGTGATGTGTTTATAGTCACATCAGCATCAACTACAGTCATTCATTTTTAATAGCTACTCATTCAACATATTTAGCTTGTGGGCTTCCATCTACCGATCAAGTGTAGGTAAGATGTAATGGCAGTGGGGTGGGTCAAATCAAACCAGTCACCCGAAGGGACCATGTTATGATGGCTTTCAGTGTCTGCCCGTCTGAACATGGCAGTGCTGGTCACATGATGTATTAAAATGATAACAAGACATGGGCCCCCCTACAGAGTGGGACTGGAAACTTACCTTCCACTTGGGTGTAAGGTTTCCACTTGTAGAGCCACCCTCGGAAGTGCTTGCTGTTGTACTCGGCACACTGGGCAGCACGGAAGTCTACACTGTCCAGAGGGCATTTCTGACTGTTACAGAGCTTCAGAGTGCGTGCAGAGCCCTGGCAAAACTTCCCTCCATGAGATGGCCTGGAAAATATATAGCAGCCAGAGATCAGCATTTCCTGGACATTATGTTTACTGCGGTGATGTAGCTGCTAATCCCAACGACTTAGAGCAGGCCGTGAAGGGAAGCATCCTGAGTCCATCCTGAGTGTTATGGTCCTGATGTTGGAGGACAAAGCAGAGTTCAAGGTCCAGGCTTGTGTGCACTTGTTCCTTGTCGCCCAGCATCCTCTGGAGGAGGCAGAAAAGTGAGTCACCTTCACGTTCTATAGGGGGATAGGTTTGCTGCTGAGAAAGAGAATGGATTTCCAGGATGCCCCAGTGAGAGTAAGATACTGAGGCAGAAAGTCAGCATCATCTTCTTCCTTCTGCCAGATCCCTTACGACAGGGCCAAGACCAAGTCAGAGAATCACTGGACAGCCACGAGCCTGCTGATTTCTGGGAAATCTCTATGAATCTGGAGGGGCACCCTCAAGAGGACAGTGGAACCAAGGGTGACTTTGGGGCCTCACGCTTTACAGATAAGAGCAACAAAGTAGCATGACTTATTTCTGAAACAAACCAGAGAGCCTTTTACTTCCCTGGGTAGGTTACTATCTCTCTGGATCTAGTCCTTGAAATTAGGCTACTTTGTTGTAAAATATTTGACAGAAAAGCAAAGCTTTTCATGAAAGAGTTGTTCTTGTTGAAGTTTTCTATTCATACTCTATTTCCTTTTTTCTTTAAATAAAGTAGCCAGTTAGATAGCATCTTAGTTTCAAGTCATGTCGTTAAAACCCAGTTCTGCCCTGGCCCTGCTGGCTCAGTTGTATTTTGCTGGGAGTCAGGAAGTGGTAAGCATCATAAACCACATGAAAGAAAGAGCGGAATTCCCTTCTTAGCATTCTCTACAGTATTGGGTAAGCAATCGTGCTGCTACTAACAAGACTGGCTGCTGTGGGAAGGCTCATTCAGAAGGGAGAAGGTCATGTACATACCTGGGGTTGGTACAGAGACGGTCTCTGTGAGATACTCCTCCCCCACAGGTCCGGGAGCAGGGGGACCAAGGGGACCAATCTGACCAATGACCATGGGTAGGCTTGGGGCCTTCATCACCGTACTTCACACACTGTCCTCCACGACACCACTAAATATTTTAAACATAAATTTAAAATCATTGACATGAGCCCTGCATAGTTGGATTCAATTCATTTTTCTTGCAACACCAAGGGGAAGGCGTCTTGTAAAATACACCAACATTGGCATCTCTACATGCAAGTGACATCTACTAAAGACACAGTTGGCATTTCTTTGTCTATCTTTCCAAATCCAGCATCACCTGATGAATTGGTGTAAAGGGGAGAGGCATGGATCAGTCACTGCAGAAGGGTGAACGTCAGTGCAGACAGAACTGAAAAACTGACATGAACATCTGGTCTGATTACTCATCTCTAAAGTCATGACCCCTGACTGCTGGAAAAAAAAATGTTCTTTTCCCAGCTCCTAGCTTGCATTTTGAAGAGAGTCTCCGGGCGGAAAAGTCCAGATGAAGAAGACCCGGGACTCTGCACCTTGTCATTTCTGGTCAACTCCTGGATTTTACTGCAAAACACCTGGGCTCAAGGAAACCAGCTTGTTCCTTTAGAGCACGTTAGATGTCACCCAGCTTTCTGCAGGGGCGAGGCAATTGCTCAGGAAGGAATCCAGTCTCTTCCCATGAGGACTAGGGATGCCACCAATACCCGTTTTGTAAAAGAATGGCTCAACACACACACACACACACTGCTACTTTGTGATTTTGTGTTCTAGAACCTGTAGTTTTGTAGTATGGCCTTAACATCAAGGAGCACAGTGATTCAGGATATCTTATTAAGAAAATGGAAGATAGATGCCTTATCTGGTTTGCTGTCTGCATTAAATAAACAGAGCCTGGTTTGTGGGCAGAAAGTGCAGGCAACATAGTTATCTCTAGTATTTGAACCAATAGCTTGGTACTGAGGGAAAGCAATGCCACTTCTAAAATAGGAAAATTACAGCATTTCAATTGCCTATTACTGGTGCATGGGGTAAAACACATCAAATCAACTACTGACATCTGGCCATTGTTGATTCATACAATTGGTTTTGATGAATATTATAGAAATAGCAGAATACATGTAAGATGAAGCAGGAAATCGAAAAAATGGGGACAGGGACTCAATGCAGGTCAATACAGAAGGAGAAAGAGGGGGGAGTTACAAAGAACACAGAGGTTATTTGTTAAAGCCTCAAGTAATCATGCTATTTTATATAGACCTAAAATTATACACAATACGTGTGTGTGAGTGTGTGTGTAGTTTAAAGAAAGTTATGTCACCAAGGCTGACAATGCCCTTCATAAAAACCATAAACTAACAAAACTCGTGGCACCAGACACTAGAAATCCACTTTAGAATGGTTTGTCAGGATAGTCCTAGTGATCTCAAAACAATACAAAATATGTCAGCTGCCAATGCCTGATTCTCTGATGTTGAAGGTGAGACCCTGTTACTGAAGACACTACATACTTAGGATACAGAACTTAGGTAATTTGAGCTGGATCTAACTTAAAAGCTTCCTCTCTTAAAGCTAGATCCCATGGTAACAGAAAGTCCTATGCCAGATGCTAAGGGAAGAAATGGGCTTACCAGGCTGTGACATCGCAAAGACCAACATGGCACCCAACTGTGATACAACAATGGCCAACATGGCACCCAGCTGTGATACCACAGCAATGGCCCACATGACAAGATATCAGTAAAGGTGCAGAGGATGCCACTCACATGTGGGTGGTAACCAACAACTGCCTGACTGTGGTACTAGTCACCTAGACAATGACCTGGGGCTAGTGAGGTCATGGGTCTCGAAGAGAATGTACCACCACCTCTTTGTTAGAGCAGCACCGTTCCTAACTGCATTCTAAATCCTATCTTTAAGTCTATGGATAGGTATAGCTATCTTTAAGTCTATGGATAGGTATAGCTATCTCCCTTTATCCGAGGAGACCGCCACAGAGAACCACAGCTGGGCACAGTGCAGAGAACAATCAGTTACAGGACTCAGCCTCAGTGGATACGTCTGTGGCACAGCTCTTACGGTTACAGCTCAGGGAACATCTCAAAACAGGCAGCAGAAACCTGTAAGAGTCAGAATGCCAGGGAGCATGCTGTGAATCAGTCTCTCGTGGGAATGGCTGCATAACCAACATCTGAACAGGAACAAAGTCAATACACATGAAAACGTGGAAAGGGGACACACTCACAATCACTAGACAAGGAAGCACAAGCAACTGACAACTACTGGCAGAGGTAGAGTTTGGCACTCCCAGGGATGAGACCCCTAATCAGATGAGAACCCTAACTGGATGAGAACCCTAATTGCTTATCCAGTACAGAGTGCTTAGCCTCGAAACAATATGCACACACACAATAAAAATGGGTTCAACAGGTTGTGTATATATATTTGGACATACATACATGCATTATATATATTTATGTCATTTATATATACACACACAATACTAATTAGGGAGAAGAGGCTATCAATTTGAGAGTGAAGGTGCAGTCTAGAATTGAGCAACCCCAGTCCCTCAGTTGGGCCCTATATTTTGTAAGAGCTGAGAAATTGAGCTAAGGAGCAGAAATGCATGAAGTCACCTCTCTGCTCCTGACTGTGCACCTGATGCAATGAGCTGTTTCAGCTGCTGTTGCCTCGACTCTCATGCTATGACCGACTCTAACCTGGAAATACGAGCTAAGTTCCTTCCAGTCAGGGTCTTTGATTAGGCTAACAGCAATGCCACCAGGATAAGGCACCATGTGATCTTGGGCACAACACTGCTCATTCAGCCTGGGCTTCTACAATATAACCCCCAAGAAACCACTTCCACCAAACCAGCTCTAATTCTTTCCAACATGAAGTGGGGGAAAGGCAGCATTTAAAATGTAAGGGAAAATAACGTAAACTACTATGGAAAATGAAACTACTTTGAAGCTAAATAAAATGTAGCAAGAACATACAAGTTACGTTGAGGGAGCTCAGCGGCTGTGCTACCCAGAGAGGACAGTGTTCTCCATGGAGAGCACAGAGTGTCTGCGGTATGGACAACTCAGTGTGACAATAGAAAGGACACACATCTTTCCAAAGGAAGGCATGGTTGTGTTCCTCGTGTCCCATTATCACCAGATCTCACCGTCATGTTTCCGTGTGGTCACCACACTTGAAAGCTTGGGACCATTACATAATGTTCTTTGACCGGCAGAAGTTCCACAGCCAGTGCTTCCTTTTATTCAGGGGCTCTTTCAAGAAACTAACACTTTTAGTGAGACTAACTGGGAGTCAGTTGATCGGCAGCTGCTTGTATCACTAGAAGTGCTCAGCTGTCTCTTATGAATCTCGCTTCCAATGCGGGACAAGGTTACAGAGCTAATTAGCACCATGTTAGACTGAGTGATTGCTGGAAGCTCCTCTCGGGGAAGTGCTTACAACTGAATGTAAATTTGGCTCTGTGCCTGAAGAGAGATTCAAGTGTATCTGGCTTGTGATATACTTGGGAATTCAAACTGGGCAGGTAAGTGACATGTTTATGTACTCATTTCTCTTTTTTCCATTAGCGTCATGCAAAAGACCTACTGCATAGAAAACAGAAATCAAAAGTGATTGCTTTGGTACAACATATTTCTATTTTCACCAGTATCTTTGAGGCCAATGCAGTACTGAACTGATACTGGTCCTCGTTTGTTGGGGGTTGGTCTCCCTTTTGTGGAGGACACCCAGCCATCTCCTACTATCTGACTGTTCCGTCTACCAATTCTATATAGCTTATTAATAGAGATATGAACATAGAAGAGTTACAGTGTCTTAGTAAGGATGTAGGTGTGCACATGTGTGTGAGAATACTAGTTATCAAATGCTAGAGTAAGAGGAGGGAGGGTGTGGGGACTGCAAGATGGAGGTCTGAGTGGAGGAGGCTGCTGGAGTCCACACCTCACCATGTCCTGTCCACACTGGGTACCCATGGGTATCCTCTGCTGCTGGAGTCCACCCCTTACCATGTCCTGCCCACACTGGGTGCCCTCTGCTGCTGGAGTCCACCCCTTACCATGTCCTGCCCACACTGGGTGCCCTCTGCTGCTGGCATGAACTTCGTTTCACATTTCCTTCCAACCCGATGGCACCACAAGGCCTTACAGATATCCTGGAGGAGAAGAAGCCATTAGTGTCGCAGATGATCTGCATGTCTGTGATAAAATCCCAAATCTGTCAGCAAATGGGTAGGGATGTCCCCTCAGCCACAGGGAGTTAAAGTCAAGAGGGAGCCGGAAAATTTGAACCCTGGCCTCCACTCTCCTGAACTCCATTCACTCAACCTTATTATTTGTATTTTTGCAATTATGAAATTTTGCAAACCATACTTTGTAAACCAAAGGGTAAGATAGGATCAATCTAGGCATTAAGGAAACCCATAAAAATGTAATTTTAAAAAAATCCAAATGACATTTTATCCTGTATTCTTCTCCCAATTTCCACTAACTTCCTCACATATGAAAATTAATTTCTATTTTTTCTTTATTAATTCCTTTATGTTTGAAATCAGACTCTTGTGCTGTTATTCAGGCTGTCTCTGAACTCCACAGGGTCAAATGAACCTCCGGCCTCAGGTTCCTGAGTATCAGAGACCACAGGTACTTGATACTGTACCTATTCCCCAGGTTTTGTACTAACCATGATCAAGACACTATTGGCGTGTCCACATGTCTGTTCACCTGTGTGCAGGCCTGCACCTGTCTACCCAGTCACTGATCCATCCATGCAGGAGTCACAGAGGCACAAAGTTCTCACCATGTATGTACCTACTTGCAGAGTTCCTGGCTACACAAAAGAGCCGCTAGCAGAAGTAAAACTAAGAGGAGAAACAGAAATGCGAAGGTTCATTGTCTGAGGTTTTAAATCCCTCTCTATTGAATTGCTGAAACAGATGGAAACATGGAGGACCGAAGGCATAGACGATATCATCGGATAAAAGCAAGGTATTTGTTGAACAGTAAGTACGGTCTGGATTCATAACCCAGTGTCTGTGGCTTGTTTAAGCAAACACCTTGTTTGCTGATCATGACAAGGCTCAGTTGTTTCAAATGCACATAACTATTTCATCAATAATAAAAAGGCAGCCTACAGTTAGCTTGATATTGCTTGTAACTTATAGATGGTGTTGGGAACCATTGATGGCATGGTGCACAGTCATGACATTCATAACATGGAGACTGGAAGTACAGTCTGGAAAGTCTAATCTTTAACAAAAGCTTTAGTTTTATATGTCTTTCCCCTTAACAAATACAAGAATAATGTAGGGGAAAAATTCTTGGTATTTCCCACAAAAGGGAAACTGGCCTTTAGCAGAACCCCTGCTGCGTTTAGATGATTATGCTGGATAGAGGAGAGGCAGGGGCATTACTAACACTTCTGAAGTGTTGAGGGCTTTCTGGAAACTGTATATATTTCTGTGTATTTTATTCTTGATTTCATTATAAACTAGAATAAAAGAAACTTCAAAACTAGTTACTTTCATGTGATTTATGAGTAGCTTTCCTTGTGGTTTTAAGTAGAGCAAATTCCTAAATCTGGACGCTCCCTGTCTAGCCAGAATGCGTATCTGTGCTCCGTGAAGGATTTATGTGGGAGATCACCAGGGAGATATCCCTAAGGATACAGAGGCATCACCCTGTGTGAGGAACTGCTCTATAAAAATTGTGCTTGGGAAATTCAATAGTCAGAAGCCTCATGATGTACTGCCGTACCTTCCAGTAGACTGTGCTCATGTTGGGACGGGGGTGGGGAACATTGTTTCCTTAATACTATCTGAAAAAAAATTGTGGAGTATTAATTTGCCAACTTAAACCAACTAAAAGTTATTACTGTGCTCTCACATGATAAATCAGAAAGAAAGATCTGACCTAATAAGCCAAGTCAACTCTGAAATGAAAGCTGATACCCTCAGCAGTATCAACTGTGATCTGCTCTGCCAGGAAAGCATGTGTTTCCTGTTACATTGGGCCAGTCCCGGCATATAGGATTTGACATTTGGTAGGTGCCCAATAAATGCGGAATCCGTCACTGTCAGTTACACTAAATAAAATGGTTTTATGAATCATAGTTGAGGAAGCATGTGACAGTAAGCACTTGCCTTTCTGAAGTCCAGCATGCAGAGCTTGGCTTTCTCTCCAAATTGCCACTTGCACTGTGTGTTTGCGTCGTACAATTGTCCCGGCAGCTTCTCCGGGTATTTGTACTCTTTCACGGGCTTGGGCTGATCAGCCAGGCATATCGCTTGGGCAGTGCTGAAGCAAACAGGAGGCGTTATCAAGGGGCACACATCCTTCCTCGTGCCATCTGATGGCACATTTTGTTTAGAGAGATGTTTATTTTCTTTGCCACAGAGTTCAAGACCAAATTTTTTTATTTAAAGATTTAAAGCCAGAAGTCATATTTTTTTCCTGAAATTACTCATAAAATGTTTGACCTATCTAAGACAAATTGCTCTTCAATAGATATCTCAAGCTTACCATCAAGGAAAATGAAACTGAAAAATTGCGACCAGATGTTTAAAGTGAGAGGTTTCTAACACAGAAATGCTTACACACCCTTTGTGCCAGAAACAGCTGGACTACAGAAATTGCCGTAAAAATCCAACCATAATCAAACTACTTCAAATACAGCAGCTCACTTCCTCCCTGTCTTCAGAAGGGACTAGATACGGCTTAACCTCACTGGTAAGCAGTTAGAGTCTGACCAATGATTCCTTTGCCCACAGACATAGCATCTCTATAGGTTTGGATTTGAAGTATCTCCTCAAAAGGCTCATGTGTTGAAGTGTGATCCCCAACTAGTGGTCCTATGGGGAAGCAATTGGCTCCTGAGGGCCACTGGCTTCATCCATGGATTATCATGGATTAACATGAGCTTCCCTGCTGAATGTGATATTGTGAAGTCAAATGTAGTTGAAGAAAGGAAATAAAACCTTCCACTCCCCCCTCTCCTCTTTCTCTGTCTACTTTCTGGTCATTGTGAAGTGAGCAATCTCTTTCAGCACACACTATACAATAAACATTGCCTCGTGCCCAAAGCTAGCAATTCATGGCTGAAAGTTCTGTAACCATGAGACCAGGACACTGTTGCATTCTTTAAAGTATTTCTCTCAGGTGATTCATCATAGCAACAAAATATAATTAACGCAATTTGTGCATTTATGGTGAGTATTTAATAGTTTTAAGCTTGCAAGTAGCAAATAAGTCATGCCTACACATTCCATGAGCCCACATCTCTCTAAACATCTTCCTAAACCCAAACGCAATAATTATGACAGACTGAATCCCAGACTAGGAGAACTTTGGTTGTCCTCTCATGATGTTACTTTCAGACCCCACACCTTTGAGCTCATCAGTCTGCAACAAAGGTGGTGTGTAGTCCCAAAGCATTCACTGTGGATTCTACCAAACATTGTGGGGTAAAGTCTGGTGGCTCTCTGTAGTCTCTTCAGTCTATGAGGTCAGCACTCCCCAAAACCAAGTCTAGAGGAAGACATTAGAGGAAATTACAGACTAAACTCTGTTATGAAGAGAGTTGCAAAAGTCTTTTAAAAACATTAGTAAAGAGTTCAAAAATGCATAAAATAAATTATAGTCTACAGCCAAGTAAGTTGAATCACAGGTTCAAAAATATAACATATACCACAACCATGTGGGCTCAATCCTGATTCAAAATTCAAAAGTCAGTTGGGAGGGGCATTCTGGGGAAATAACTCAGTTTTAAGAGTACTGCCTACTTTTCCACAGGATCTGTGTTCACTTCCCATCATCCACACGGTGGCTCACAACTGTCTGTAGCTCCAGTTCCAAGGGATCTAGCATTCTTTTTTGGTCTCTGTGGGTACTGGGCATTTGATGTGTGTTGTTCCACTGTATGCTGAGAATATGTGTTGCTTTTATTGGTTGATGAATAAAACTGCTTTGGCCTATGGCAGGGCAAAATACAACTAGGTGGGAAAGCCAAACTAAAGACAGGGAGAAAGAAGGCAGGGTGGAAAGAGAAGCCAGCCGCTGCTGGAGAAGCAAGAGGTGAGGTAACAAGCTTCCAGACTCATGGTAAAATATAAACTATTAGAAATTAGGAGCTAGCCAGTAATACAGCTAAACAATTATAATTAATATCAAGCTTCTGATTGATTATTTTATAATTGGTCATGGGAATAGGTGGGACACAGAAAAGCTTCTCCAGCTACAGATGTTCCTATGGTACATATACATGCATGCAGGCAGGACACCCTTGCAATACAAAAATAATTAAAAGTTTAAAAGCATTAAAAGTCAGTTTCCATAACCCCACTTTGTCAATATCACATGATTTAGAGCCCAACATGTAGTTGGGCAAGAAAAACATGTAGTAGAGCCCAACACCCATTCCTAGAAAACTAGGAGAAAGAGAAGAACCTCTCACCTTGATAAAGAACATCTTCAAAAGCCAGAGTCATGATGAATCTTGTGAGAAGATGAAACTTTACTATTAAGGCCAGACACAGAGTACATTGCCTTCTCATTGATCATTTACGGCACTACCAGAGGTCCTAGTTCAGCTGACAGGGAGAGCAAGAGAAGGGGATTGTCTGCAGATACAGAGAGAGGGAATGAGATTGCCTGTCGTCTCTGCAGATGACATGATTGTCTGCACAGAATATGCAGAACCACTAGAAAACTTCCTGAAACTAATAAGTGCTTTTAGGAAAGCTGCACCATGAACGGCTAGTACACAAGATGGATTGCTATTTATAAACCAGCAAGGAGAAGTAGAGCTCATCAGAAATGACAAGCATGGTGTCATTTACATTGATGCTCTAAAAATGAAGCAGGAGTAAAAATCTAGACAAGTATGTATGATATCTTTAAGCCGATAGGCACTAACCCCTGATGAAAGAAATTGGAGAAGCAAATGAATGAGGAGACACTCAAGGTCCTTAGAGAGGTAGGGGAATCAATAAAGTAGAGATGGTGTCTGCTAGTTTTTGCCTTGATCAATTAATTACAATCAAAATACAAACAAGTCATTTTGTGGATATGAAAGCTGGCTCTCAAATTTATATGGAGAAAAAAGAGATCTACAATAATCTACAGAAAATTTAATGATACGAGCAAAGATGAAGGGTGATACCTCCTAATCTTAAGACTTCCTAGGCACTCACAATAATCAGAAAGAAAGTTATAGTGGCAAAATAACAGAATGCAGTCAATGGGACAAAATAGACCAGCACAGAGAGAGTCCCACGTAGATATGCTCAACTCATTCTTGACAACAGAACAAAGACAAGAGAGAATAACCTTTTTAATAAATGAAGCTTGGATAACTAGATAATCGCATACAAATTATATATACACACGCGCGTGCACACACACATACACACA
>LOJH01003104.1:0-19903 GCA_001685095.1 Ellobius talpinus | reverse complement strand
CCATGGACACTTAAAGATCACTGTTGGAAGGGGGAATAAACTTTCTCCAGTGGTGTAGCCACTATTAACTCATCCATGTTCCAATAAGTGACCCCCACCTTTGCAAATAAAACCCTCCCCGGTGAAACTCAATGGGACACAAAATTAAAGCAATAAGAAAATAAAGCAGAAACAGAAGGATGTGTAGGGCTTGGGGGGATTGCTTAGTTGTAAACTGCTTGACACAGGAGACAAAGATCTGAATTCAGATCCCCACATCCTTCCTACAATAGAAGTAAACAGTAAAGAGGTAAGCAGCAGGCGTCTGTAACCCCAACCTTGTGGGGGTGGGGAGCAGGGGACCAGAAGGGTGGCAGGTCTCTGAAGCTCACTGGCATTCCAACTGTCAAACCTGAATGTCAGGAAGAAACTTCGTCTCAAAAAAGTAAAGGTAGGAAGCAATTGAAGAATGATACTTGATGTCAACCTTGGACCCTCACACCCATGTGTGTTCCCCACCCTGCACTTACACAAACACACACACACATTCACACACATACGTTCACACACACACGTACACATGCATGTGTGCACGTGCACACACACTCATATACACCAAAGAGAGAGTGACAGAGACAGACAGACAGATACTAGGGGGACTTGTTCAGAAGAAGGAATGGTTTATTGCAAGTAGGAGGGGATGAGAGGAGCTAATGGTGGTGTACATGATAAAAAACATTTTATATGCATGTATGAAATTGTCAAATAAAAATTTAAAATAAAAGTCATAAATAAAAATGTAAAGTAATCAAGAATATTGATATGAAAAAAGAAAAAGCCAACCCTCCCTCCCAAGTTCAGAGTGATCACAAAACCGGCTTGAGGGATCCATACCTTAAAAACTTGTGCAGGTACTGACGGCTGCAAGAGGACCAGGAGAAGACACCATTGCGCCCTGCCAGTGTTGGGGACATTATGTTGCCCTCAGACTTCTTGCATGTATTCCCTTCTCCGTCATGGACCATGCCAAAGCTATGGAAGACAGAAAATGGTTATTTCAAATCCGAGTCTGTAAGGGCGAGTGGAGTGTGTGGAAACCACCCCTCTTCAGCTCCTTTGGTATCAGCCAAACCATGGAGAATATGTGTGTGTTCATGGATCCTTTTAGAAGAATGAATGAGTTATCACACAGCTTCAAAGGGCAATGTACCAAATCCCAGAGGTCTCACAGATATTACCAGGACTGCGAGAATTTTCAGAGATATTTGTTAGAAATACAGAAGTCTTACGTGTGTGTGTTTAGGGCTGACAACGTGAAATTTAATTCCAGAGAGGTTTCCCTGGAGTATACTGAATCTTTCGCTTTCAGGAGTCATTAATTACCTGTAAGTCTTGATCTGGGGGTGCCCCCATCCATGTTGGAATGTCAACTGGTGTTGTCATTGTGCTAGTCTTGTTTAGACCATCATATTGTTGAGATTTCATGGGTCTAACTTCCAATTAGCATGAAGTAGACTCAACAGGTTGTATTTATATATGCATATGTATATATGCATGTGTGTATATATGTAACAACAGTAATAGAAGAACTCACGAATTTGACAGGGAGTGGGGTACTTAGGGGAGGAGTTAGAGAAGGAGAAGGAGAAATTATGAGTATAGTTATTCATGTATGAAATTCTCAAAAGATTAAAAATTTGAATGAGGAAAAGAAATATGAAAATCAGATTTCCAGGTAGAAGTTCTTGACTCAATAAACAAACAAACAAACAAACAAACAAATAAATAAATAAATAAATAAATAAGGTGCGGACGTTTGAGTTTTTCAAATAAGCTCCCCCGGGGGTTGTGAATACTCAAACTGATTTTAGAACTACTGGGCAGCCACAGGTACTGTCAGGAAGGTAATATCATGCCAGGCTGCTCATTACACTGGTCCCTCAACTGGAGGATGTGCCAGATAGGCAGGACTTGACTCTCTGACCCAAATCCCTACATTGCTCTGGAGGGCATCTCTCTGCAAACAGTGAGCAAGGTTAGGAGCCTAAGTGAGAACTGTTTAAATATGTACCCATTCTGACAGAGCAGAGACCAGAACAGTTTGAAGTTTCTGCCCTGGCCTCCTGTGTGGCCACACCTCAAGCTACAGTAGCTCTGAACGAGGGTCTTATAGATGCCCACATATCCCTCCCTGCCAAACAGCACGATCTTCAGTAGAATGGTGGCCACTGCAGCCCTGAACCTTTAAGGACCAGGGACTCAAGTGGCCACCTCCTACTGATGTTCTGCATCTTTCATGTTCCATGAGTTTTGCCTGCAGAAGGGCTCACACCACTGTTCTCAGCTCTCCCAGGAAGCATTTCAAACTGCCTTAAAGGAAAGCTTGGGGCACCTAGAATATCCCCATGGTTCCTAAAACTCCCATGAGTGTAAGCACGTTATTGCAGGACCAATTGTTATTGGCTGCTGCTTTTTGATAGGCCGTCCTTAGGTTGACTCCCAAGGAACAGGTATTGAGTGAACGAGATCCACAGGGAAGAAGAAAGACACGAGAGAAAACAGAAACTGGCAACTGGTCAACAGATAGTGACTGGATTATCAGGCCACTGTCGAGATCCCCATGATGAGTAGATAGAAGGGAACAAGGACAGAAATACCCACAATGGGAGTTCCCTAAAAGGAACAAGAAATGTTCTTGTATAGAGGCTGGGAACACATGCATGTACTTAGATGCTTGCCGTGTTTGCATGGCATTAGACCTATGACTTATAATTGCTACTTTACTATACTAGACACCAATGAAGACAAAATTAAGGACTGGGGAGAGCCCTTGACCCAGAGTAAAGCCAAGAGCTCAGACATTCAGACATTAAGGCCTGCTGGTTCTGTGGTCTAAGTAGAGTATGATTGGAGGGTGTATCCAAGGAGATCTTGCAGGCATATTGTCAGATTTCTGCAAAATTCCTGGTCAGTACCAAGGGTGATGTGGATGTGGTCATTTTAACCTCCACCCATTCTCTGAAGTTCTTTTAAAGGCAATTAATCAAGACCAAGGCAACCACATGGCAGGCAAAATGTGTCATGGCTGTGAGGAGGATTTGGGCTGAAATCCCAGAAGGGAGGTTGCACTGGGGAGAGAGCAATGACAACCAAATGCCAAAGCACGTTGTCCTGGCTGACCCTTGACCCGCTCTCAGTGGAGAATGTTACGGCCCCACACATGACCTAGATAATTTTACTACAATTTCAGCCTACGTGCTCAGGAATGCAAATAACAATGCCTGGGGTCTGGAGCTTTCTTAGTTTAATTTTTTTTTCATCAAAGGCATTTTCAATGATCAAATTTCAAATTCTGCTAGTATTAAAACATCAGAGAAATACACTACACCCTTTGGCTACTCCAAGACTGCCTCGGCAGACATCTGGCATACTCGCAGGTTGTACGATAGGAGCATCTGATGGTGGGCTCACCCACCCCATGATTCCAGTGCCTGCCAAATCTGTGCCCTAGTACAGCTTAAGTTTTCTTTCCAGTCAGAGCATCATGTACAGACATGATGAATGTGTCTTATCACCAAGAAGCATAATTCTAGCTATGTATGCCAGATAGCATATCTTTTCTCATGCACTGTGACGCTCTATTTAAAATGGTTATCACTCCACAGGCTAAATAATAACTTGTATTGTTCCCTTCACCTTTGATAGTTTGTCTTCCAAAGGATCTACATGCCTCCGCCTGTGCTTACACCCATGCCACCTGTGAACACAACAGTCCGTAGCAGCTTACCCATTGTTGTGTGTTGACTCTAGGGCAATCTTATAGTGATTACTGGGACTTAAATACAAAAGGATTAGCCTGCAGGTCACTTTGCGAAGTGAAATAAGCCAGATTCAGAAAGACAAAATAGTTTTTGCTTTCTCTTGCATTTGGAGTATAGAGTTAAACATATGTATAAGCACACAATATATACATACATATATACATGTATACATACATACATACATACATACTTATATTATGAAACGGAAGAATAAGCTGGAGGAAGAGATATAAAGAGATAAGCAGCAAGACAGGATAGTGAGGGAAGAAAGAGAACATGTCTGCTTTTTCTCACATGGAGAATACACATGTATGAACATATATATATATATGTATATGTATATATATATGTATATATATGTGTATATATATATGTAGGACTATGGTGAGAAATGAGGTGCCCAGAAATGTGGGATATGGAGGAAACCATTGTCAAGTGAAAATAAGAACAGGGTACAACAATATATAAGAAAATCTCATCACAAATCCATCACTTAGTATAATAAGCAAATAATAGTAACATGAAGAAAACAAAAAATTGCAACAAACTGGCTTTTATAAGTGCACACAATGTTCAGTGCCTTTCATGTCTTTCACTGTTCCCTCTGCGTGGCCCCACTGCTCTCAGAAAGTACCTATTCCTCACTAGCCCTGTTTCTAGGGTGATGAACAGCAAGCAGGTTTAGTCAATGGTTCAGGCTCTTGGGAGGGTGTGTTTAAGATGCCCTTGAGTGGGGCAATGCCATCCAGATGGTGATCTTCCTTGGGGAGACAGAGGTGACAATAGGTAGGCCTAGAATGCGTGCAGCTCTGACAGAGACTGTCCTAGGCACGAAGAGCACCCTCAGGAGGAGGTGGGGGGCAGAAGCGGAAGCAACAGTTGGGCTGGGATGAGGAGACCTCAGACAGGTTGCTGGGGTGAGCGGTAGCTATGGAGGTGTGTATGTTGGGAGAGGGAACTTAGTCAAATCTTGTCTCAATCACACGTTAGCTGTTTGGTACTGGGCAAACTGTTGATCTCACTGAGTCTCAGTTTCTCCCTCTGTAAACCGAGAGAACAAAGCCTTCCAGACACAGTGAGCATGAACTGAGCTGACACATGCCCCAACACAGAGACAGCTTCACATATGAACAGTGGGGATGTGTGTGGTTTTACAGTAGTGGCACTGAGCTCCTGACACATGCCTCAACACAGAGACAGGTTCACGTATGGGGATGTGTGTGGTGTTAGGGTAGTGGGGTGAACGGTCAAATACCGGGAGATTTTGAATATAAGAGCTACTAAGAGGAATGGCAATGCATAGCCCAACATAAGCGCTAGGCCTTCTCTGAGGGCTGAGACAATCACTAAGCTAGGTGATCGTTCCAGAGCTGGTTTGTTCTAAAGTTCTACAAATCCAGGGCCTGGGTCAGTCAAGACTGAAGACCATGAGCTCAAATTGGGAAGAATCGAGCTGAGTTTCAGTTAGCTTTGACACCTGCCATAGTGGATAATGATGCCAGTGCCTGTTTCCCTGTCTACATGCTTATCAAACTCCTGCAGGCTGAGTTCTCAGTCACTTAAATATTTCATGCCTTGATTGTTTAATTAAGTTCAGGTATGGTTGAGAGGACAAGAGCCTCGTGTCATTATAATAATGAAAGATTTTAACTCTAGCAGACTATTAAAAATACAATTATGTTTTAACTGAAAGCCTTATACAGTGTAGGTGGGATTTTCTAGGCAATGAAGTCATCAGTCACTACCTGTGATAATGAAGGGATTGCTAATGGACTTACAGCTTTGCCTTCAGGTCAATAGCTCACACAAAGCCAAAACCTAAGGGGTCTCTGTGGGATTCAATTGAACAAAGGCACACACTTGTACCTGTGGTGTGTGTGTGTATGCCAAACATGCATTTGAGCACATATGTGTGTATGTTATTCTGAGAATAGGTGCATTTCCTAGGAGATGGGAAGATCAGCCTTGTCAAAACACAAACAAAAGACACTGCCCCCATTGTTCTGTTGACGGGAAAATCAAGCTTTGAGACAGATAATTAGCAGAAAAGGGGAGTCCCAGCTTGCATGTTTTCTAAGAGACATTTCAAGTGTGGTCTAAACAGGGCAGAAGGAACTTCCATGACAACAACTGAACTCTGTAGTCCTCAGAGCGCTCAGTGACTGTCCTTAGTAAAATGAGGGCCAATGTGGCCTTTGAAAACATCTCAATAGACCATGCCCCAAGGTGAAACAGCTGGCAGGATTATGAGCATGAAATCTTATATGAGAATAACAATATCTGTAAGCTATTGTGGGTATGATTTTTAAGATTCTTTTACATGAAAAAAGAACACCATAGATGACTTATTATCCTTGTTTGCTGCCCCTCTGCTCTCTCTTTCTCTCTTTGTGTGGATGCACACACATGCTAAGACATGAGTGTGGAAGTCATAGGACAATGTGCAGGAGTCGGAGCTCTCTTTCTACTGTGTGTGTCTTGTAATCAAACTCATATCGTCAGGCTTGGTAGCAAGCATCTCAAGCATTGACCCATCTCACTAGCTCAACATCATCATTGTTGATTGCTGCTTTCCCAGAATGAGCCACCAGTTCATGGGACAACCCTGATGTAACCTTGTTTCATGAGCAAGAGCTTGGAAGTCGGGGTCAGAACATGGAAAGTCAATTGTTTCCTACTGGGGCAACTTCTCAGTGGCCACAATCCCAAGCTCCACTTGTACGCCTCCAAGTACAGCATGTGTACAAATCATATATGAGTTTGTATGTGTGTGTCTATCTATTAATTGTGTGTGTGTATGAGAGAGAGACAGAGAGACAGAGACAGAGACAGAAAGACAGAGAGACAGAGAGTCCAGAGTAGCTACCATTGACAAGAAGGCTTGTTCCTCTTTTCAGTCAAATGGAGTACCACAGCAGCAGGCAATTGGAAAATAAGATGAAATCACAGAACTGATAGTGAAATGCAGAAGTCATGTAGTCAGAGATGCTCTTGTTCCCAATGCTCCCAGTGAGAAAGACTTACTTGTGTCCAGACTCATGGGCAATGGTGAAAGCCAGTCCAAGTCCTGAGTCTTCGTTGATGGTGCAGCTTCTGTACTTACTGCACATCCCACTAATGGGTGCAAACCCTGTAGGACATGAAGAGAATGCACAGTAGGGTTGATGCGTAATGAGTGATTATGCATTTATTTTTTAATGCTTGGTAAAGTTTGGTACTCATCTTCATTTGGGGATATGTGAGATGGGCTGCCCCTGGACAATCATGTAAATATGATGTGTTGATGTGGGAAAAGTGATGTATTTTATGTATTCTCAGGGGCCCATGGACTCTGTCTTCTGGTAAATGGGCTCAGCTTCTATGCAATATTCCTGGAAAAGACTAAAGTTGGCCCAAAATAGAAGAGAGGATTGAATGCAGATGAGGATGGTTTCTGCCTTTTCCTAGAAATATCTGTCCGCTAAAGCCTCGGGGGGGAAACACAGCAGAGCATGGGTGTGTTATGGGGTCCCACGATCACACCCCATGCTCAGTGATTCAGTTTTGCCACAAGAAGCACTTGCCATGTATGATTCATGATTTAACACTGCAGAAAGACAAAGGGCAAAGAAGAAAAAGCTCGTGGAAGACACGAGGAGAAACCATGCCGGGCTTCTGAGACTTCCGTTCCGGCAATCACACAGGGCACGCTGATGTCCCCAGCAAGGAACTGCGACATCCACGAAGGACCATCTACCCAGAAACCCCACTAGGTCCTCAGTGTCTGGAGTGCTCCCTGGAAGCTGGTAATGGAGGTACTTAGTGTCTGACACATGAGAAGGAAAGCAGATGGGAAGCACAGGGGGGCGAGCGGTGCAGACCCGATGCGCCATGCTGACTAGGGTGTGTAAAATGCACAACTCCCAAGGCTGGCTGAGGGTCAGTTTCATAAGCAGGCCGTGGTGAGAAGCAGAGCTAACCCCTGCTAGACGAGGTCCTATCTAGAAGCTTCTAAATAAAAACTCTACCCTCTGAGCTTAGAAAAGAAATAGAATAAAAAGGAATTGGCCTGTGGAGTCCTGGTTAGTAGCACACTCTTTGACCACGTGAAAAAAATGTCCAAATGCTGTCTCACTCTGTGAACATCTGGAACAAAGCTAGAATGCCGATGCTCAGATCTTTACAGAGAAATATGGAGATGGACATGCCGTACAGTATTTCTGTGGCATCTCCATCAGGATCAACAAGTCCATTACTCTTGCCACATCATGAGACAAGCTTGAGTCTCCTGGTTCCATTTGTAGTGGAAAAAGAGATGGGAAAGGGCAGATCTTACCTTAGAAAGGGTAGGAACTCTGGAATTTGAGATGGGCTTTTTCTTGTATCACGACAGTTGAGAGATAAAAGATGGCTAGTTTTTGAGGCGATGGTAGCTACATCACCCTCCACCCTGCCACAGCCCTCCAAGTGATACTGGAGAACCTTACCCAAGGTGTCACAGGGTTCATTCTTCCAGGAACATATGTCCAGACCAGTCAGTAAGATGGCGTGGTCATGGCGAGTTCCATCTTTCCCCATCAATCCAGATTGCCACTGGCAGAAGCTGCTTAAAGTATGGTCTGCATGGTGACTTATCGCCAGCCCTGGCTAGGCAAGAGAGGCCAAGACACCCATAGAAATGTAAGGAAAATATGCTCAAGCTATTGTCAATAGAGCAGGATATCTTAATGGAGAGATTTAAAACACACAGATGGACCCAGAATGTACATAATATAAGAGTTATATATGATGCATTACCATCCCAAAGACAGTGTACTCTACAAATCAGTATGGATCCAGAGAACACATTTATGTGCATTTCTATACATAATCAACTGAAATGTATCTTACTGACTCTTGGATTCAATGACCAATAAAGACAAAATATGAGTATGAATCTTTTGCATAAAAATATCTTCAAATAATACCTTGCAAAATTGTTGCTAGAATAGAGTCTTTTGTATATGGCTTGTACAGTATACACACACACACACACACACAACTTCACCAGTGGTGAATTCACAACCAAAGTGAACAACAGCATTTCCATTCCTGCTATAACAGTATGGAGCCAGCAAGTTTTCTACACAGAAGCAACCTGTTTACAGAAAAAGGCCAAGTCCTAAAGCTTTACTCCTGAAAAACAGACATCAAGGAGACAATATAGAATACCATTAAACTTTCCATCCGTATGAAGGGCTGTGGAGCAGCAGTGAACTATGGGCCTGAAGTCTAGAATTAGAAGGGATGGAGGATGCAGGGCCAGGAGCACCATGACAACAGGTGCACCCAGTTATGGAACCCTCTTGTAGGTTTGCTACAGTGTCGGAAGGGCGGTTAGAGAATATCAGTTTACACGCCCTGTTTCAGAACGCCTCCTTGTAAAACGCTTTAGCCACTACTTTAGCCAGACATTCGCCCCTTAGATGTTTATTTTGTTTTCTCGGAGTCGCACGCACTGAAGCAACCCGCTGCACTTAAGTCCAGGAGCACGCCTGCATTCATCAGCTGGCGACTTCCAGGAAGCTGTTGTTAATTAAAGTGAAACACAGGTGTACGATCAAACGATAACCTTGCGGCTTAGTCTTTGCAGCTTGGATGAATTCCAAAGTGAAAGCGTTTTAATACAGGGAATAATTAACCTGTCACCTGAGAAGCCCAACTAGCTCGGCAGCCTCCCAGATGCATGCTCTCTGAACAGACAACAGCGTTGGACGGGCCAGACAGCCTGTCCTGCTGTACCCCACCTGTGTGGAAAGGGGTGTCCCGCAGATGCAGATGTTCTGAATCATCTGATTCCATCTGACAAGTTCTTTGCTGTATAAACAAGAATGCTGTGGCTACCATGAGACACTGAAGACATCTAGGGGCGGTGAATGCTGGGTGTCTGTCTAGCTCAGGCCCTGGGCTCCCACGCTTTGCTGAGTCAGTAATCAGCATGGGAGGAACAGAAGTGGAACCTATTTTTAGTGAAGACTTCCATGCTACCAATGTTGCAAGGGGCTCCTTGGGGTGCACAGCATGCAGCTGTGTAGGGGGACAGGAGGCTTTGGATTGGAGGAGACGGCCTTCTATCCCCCATTGCCACACAGACAACATTAACTGAGATCAGCATGCAGTAAAGAAAATGTGTTCTATCTTTTAGGGTCCCCAAGAAAAAGTAGGAGTCTAAGCCTGAGAATTGTGGGGATTTGGAAAGCAGAAGCTGGCAGGGTAAAGCAACACAGTTTGGCAGGGCACAGCACAGTTCACCATTCATGGTGTGGGCATAGCTCATCTTTCAGCAAAGCATAGACAGGAAGGCCAAAGGCACATTTGTCTTCAAACTATCAGTGTGTTTCCTTCTTATAGTCTCATAACAAATGCATTTGCTCTTTTATTTTCCCATGAGACCACATATAACACCCACCCACCATACAATACACACAAGCACACATAAACCACACAATACACACAGGCATACACACATACTTATATGACACACACTCCCAAACACCACTCATGCTCATACATACATATACACACAGGTATACACAGACACATACCACACATTCATACACACACATATATACACCATACACACAGAACCTCACCACCATACTCAAACATACACAAACACACACTACACACACATACATACACCATACACACAAACCCACTACCACACTCACTCATATACACCACTCGTACACACACATATGACCCCACCATCTCCTTCACACATACACAAGCTTACAACACACATAGACACACACACACACATAGATGCACACTCATATGGACATGCACATACATACACCACACACGCATGTACATGCACCATTAGAAAGAACTGAAAAACAAATGAGTCATTTTAAACGCAGACTATGAAATCCTTCTTTTCCCAAGTAAAAGAGAAATAAAGATATATTACACAGAGCAATTGCATTTTTTTTGAAAAAGCATTCCCCACTCATTTTCCTGCAGGGCACATGAAGCTGCTGCTTTTGAAGCTGGAGTACCTGCTCATCTTCCAGCAGAATGAGCCCCACAATGGCAATGTTGATATTTCCCCCAATTGTTCCATCCTTGAATAAAGCAGACACCTGAAACAGAAGATTGGCATCATCTGTGAGTGTGTTATAGCCTAGCCATGGCCCGACTTAATGCCTGTCAGAACAAACCCTCGTGTTTTGGTGCTTAACTAAGTGAGCATAGCATCCTGACATTTCTCAGATAGTGTAGATATGTGGGAAGGCTGGGGATGGAGCCCTTTCTGAGGGAGCCTGGATCGAAAGCTGAAGTTTGAAGAGGAAGAGGAGGTCCATCTGTTACCCAACATGAGGGAGAGACTCTTCCTCCTCCTCCTGTCATCCCCATCATCATCACCATTACTATGGCAACAGTCTTGCTACATAGGCTGGCTAGCCTTTGATTCTCACTCCCTTGCTCTTCGCTTCCTTCCTGAACGCTCGGATTACATGGATTACACGCATGTGCCACTGTGTCCTGCTTGAAGGATTATTCCAGTCTTAGTGGTGAAAACAAATGCCACGTGTGCCACAAAAACTTCTGGAATCACAGGAGAAATAATTAGGACAAATCCAAGAGGACGCGACGGCGAGGACGGAGCAGGCCTGGAGAAGACGAGTGGACAGTGGGGGCACATTGGGTGATGGCACACGGAGTAGCAACAATGCTAGAGTGCATTCAGGATGAGGGGCAGCGCACTGTGGTAATCATGGAGGCTGCAGATTACCATGGAGTTAAAGAAACATTGGAAGATCTCTACAGAATACAGGCAAATGATAGCTGACACAGATCAGGGATGCAGGGCACTGAGAGTCTATGCAGAGTTCAGCCTAAGAGCTAGGTGATCTCTGATAGGAGAGTCACATGGGTGATCTGTGATGAGAGAACCACGTGAGTGGTCTGTGAGAAGTCAGCCACGTGGGTGATCTGTGAGGAGAGAACCACATGGGTGATCTGTGAGAAGAGAGCCACGTGGGTGATCTGTGGGAAGGGAGCTACATGGGTGATCTGTGGGGAGAGAGCTACGTGGGTGCTCTGTGGGAAGGGAGCTACGTGGGTGATCTGTGGAGAGAGCTATGTTGTTGATCTGTGAGGAGTGAGCCACGTGAGTGATCTGTGAGGGGAGAGCCACGTGAGTGGTCTGTGAGGAAAGAGCCACATCAGTGGTCTGTGAGGAGAGAGCCACATGAGTGGTCTGAGGGGAAGGAGCCATGTGGGTGATCTGTGGGGACAGAGCCACATGGGTGATCTGTGAGGAGAGAGCCACGTGGGTGATCTGGGAAGATAGAGCTATGTGAATTTCTGTGATGAGAGATATACAATAAGTTTCTTTGTGGGGAAAGAGAAAATTGTGGTTATTGTGTGAAGTTAGACATGATTGGAGTACTCTGAGGAGACACAGATCCACGTGGGGTACTCATTTCATGGATTTAGGAGGTCAAAATATATATTTAAAACACTGCCATTAACTTTTTCTGACAAGTGGGCAGCCCAGCCTTTCTGTGGTGTGGGCTTAGCTCACAGTTATCAGGCACAGAGCACCCTTCCTGACTCCTTCGTAGCTCCCACAGGTGCCCTTCAAGACAAAGGCATGTTTCATTTGGGAAGATATTCCAAAATAGGAGTTTCTCAGTGTCTGCAGATAAAATATTTCATATCAACACCTGAGCATTAACCTTCTTATTAACGGTAGGCATTATCTGAACCTAAAATTGTGTGTCAATCTGATACAGCTTTGTTGCCTCAAAATGTGTCAACGTCCTGGTAAGACTTTAAGTATATGAAGGCATCAGTGAATTAAGTGCTCCAGAAACAAACCAAGTTGCCACGATGATCAAGTTAGCATTCCCCTATTTAATTCCCCAAAGTTCTGAAATTTCACCTTTTGATTGGAAATTAGTAAAATAAGAGTTTCTTATACCAGGACACAGGTTTGCAAGTAAGAAATGAAACTTGCATTGGTGTGCACACACAGAGACAGGCATACAAACACACACACATGAGCACATACACATAAAGTACACAAGGACACACACAGGCACACACACAAATGCAGACACATGCAGAAATACACATGCACAGCCATGTGCACACACACACACAGACACACACACACACGTATGCCCGTGGCTTCAGAAAGGCCAGGCCTACCATGTTGAGCACAGTGAGGACGTAGGTGGTGATATTGCCGTGGCCATGGTTCTCCATCATCTTTCTGTCAACCACCACCAGGGTCTCCACATTCAGCTCTTCGTTTCTGTGTGATTTCAGGAGGGAGCGCTTGTGTCGGGAGCTAGGCTTGTACTCATCGGGCAAGATGTAGAGGTCATCCTTGGGAGGCTGGGGCATGTCTGTGGAGGAGCATGTAGAGAAAGCTACAGCAACCCACAAAACCAGAGGCACAACTGATCCTATAGAAATGTCTGAAAAATGAATGGTCATGCTGACCAAGGTGATTCCAAGTTTAAAGAAAACCTAGGCTACATAAAGAATCTGAAACACAGCAATAAGATTCTCATTATAGAACCCAGAACTGACTGACCTTTGTAACCCAAGATGTGTTAAAATCACCTTCTAAATTTAAATGAGGTTCACATAATCTTGGTGTCTTGGAAATCATTGCCAGAACTAACTTCACGTTGTTTCTGTTCCGATTTAAAATAAGAGCTGAACCTTAGTATCTGAAAGCAGCATGTCCTAGGACCAAGAACACAAGGGCACAGGGATTTACAGAGCAGGGCTCCTCCACACTATGATGGTCAAAGCAACAAGTGGTTTTCCTTCTTCTCACCGTTGATGCTGGTATCTGGATACAACTATCTTTCCAATCTCCTTCCCAGTCGATCACACACGGTCGGTGGCAGCTGCCCACATTGGGTGCTGAAGAGTCTAATGAATGCTTTGTGTGCTTAGCAGACTTAATTACAGAGCAAACTGCATTCTGCCCTTGTGGAGGGATTCCTTTAGCATGCTTTTATAATTACAATAATTAACACTATGTTAAAATCAGTGAACTTTAGAAGATGGCTAAGCCAACACAGAATCCTTTCATGGGAAAGTATACTTCAATTCCCCATCCTGGTGATTTGAACATCCACCTAATACAAACTTGCCCTTGGAGGCTGCTATGAACAGACATGACTCTGCCTGATTGGTGCTCACAGCCAATGAATTTTAAATCTTTTCATTGGTTGGTGAGTTGGAAATACAGATTGAGTATCCTGAATTAAAAACTCTGGATCCAGAAGTGACCCAATATCTGAAACTATTTGAGTTTAAACATGAGCCACAAGTAGAAATCCTACAGCATGTCTTTGTGTCAGTCACGCCCAAAACACATGTGCCCTAGGAACATTCTCTGGGATGCCCCCCAGGGTACATGTTAAGGTATATGGGCAATAATGAAGCCTCTGTTCAGTTTTGGAATCCATCCCCAAGGTTGTTCATTATGTGTACACGCAAGTGTTGTACAAACCAAAATATGATGAACTATGTAAATTTTCCCATCACAAATATTTCATCTGTGAGAAACTCAGCCTGTATCTCAATAAGCCCTAGGGTGACGGACCCTTTGTGACCATTGTAACTTGCACTTGCATGGACGCCCTTGTAGGTGCTGTCCTGGGTCACTCCGTCTCTACGTCAGCTACAGTATGGGTTGCTGTGGGACCGCAGAGGCAGAGGGAGTAAATACAGCCAACTCCTGCTTCTTCTCTAGAAAGTGTTCGAAAAGGATTTCAGGTATGTGTGGTGTGATCTTAGATCCTTTGGTCTTAACCTCAAGTGGTGGGAAGCTGTGTACAACACAAAGCCAGGATACATCAGAGGGTGGGATAACCATATTCCAGTGCTGGCTACAGGGACAAAAGATCCATGAGGCTGTGTCTCGCTGGTCAGAGCTCTTAGAGGCCCCTGAGAGCAAACACTGTCTGTCTTAGGTCAGTGCTTTCTGAACGTCTTAGGAACATGTGATTCTAGCTAACCCCACGTCAGTGGATGCTCACAGCTGAGAGAACATATGAGATTCCCATCACCAACCCTACCTCCTGTCTCAGCATCCACTTTAACAAATCCACTGCATTGGTCACCTGTTTCCAGACAGATGCATCTGGGAGTACAGAGAACACACACATTTCTTTGAAAGCAGGGGTTCTAATGGGGACAATTGTTCTAAGAGTGAGATCCACTGAGAAGATCACGACCTACCCCACAAGAAGCCAAGCAGACCAAAGAGGAATCCTCCTGAACTTGATTCCCTCTGAGATTTCCAGGCCCTTCTGCCACAGCTCTTGTATTTTGTTCATGGGACAAAACGGGTCCAGACACTGCATGGGCTCTGATACCCCAGGGACACCTGCTCCTTCAGTGAGCACCAGTGACTTCATCCATCCTCTTTCTTCCAAGATCCACAGAACACCTGCCAGGTTTCTCTTCTGCTTCAGAGAGGCAAATAAAGCCACGCTGAGAGCCAGAGAAGTTGCAGGCCAAGGAAGGTCTCCTTTGTCCTCCCTGGGAAGGGCCCATCAGGTGATGCCTGAAGGCTTAGGCCAAGAGGAGACTCCAGAGAGCTGTGGGTTCCTGGATCATAAGATTAGACAATGTGCAAACAACAGTTCTCTCTGAGGAATCAGGACAACGCACCGCTCATAAAGGCTTGCTGACAACTTGCAGGTAAGTTCTGCCTCCCACTCACCTCTTTGATGTGGTAGTGTAAAACTCCATATATGCTTACAAAGAAGTTACCTCACCGGGAAAACTATGTGAGCTTTATTATGTCTAAACCTCAGGGATAGGATTACTGATGGGGATGCCATGGCTCTTGTTTCTTCTAAGATGTTCTGAGGAGTGTGTCTTTTTTAAAATGCTCACTATTTAAAAGAATAAAATCATCTTCCACATTCATCCATCACTCATGAGACACATAATACCATCCCTAGAGTCACCCCTGATGGCAGCAGTGAGAGTCAGTACATTTCACCTTGTGGGGAGACATGCTTTTAATAAATTAAAAGCATTCCATTACCTGACATGATTACCCAAGTCATTCAGTGCACAAAATCGCCCTTACGTACATTTCTTGCGTCTACCACAGAAATGCTGCTTTTGTGGGAGGCCGAGATGGAAGTTTCCATGGTGAAGGTGAGATCTTGCCAGATCTCGCTTCCTGGTGACCAGCAGGACTTCGTTTTCTCTGAGCGCCTGGGGCTCCGTGGTGGATCTTTTGTACAGGACGTGGGAGGGAGAGCCAGCCTGTGCAGACCCGCTGGGTTTGCCTGTCAGGTGTGGAGGAAGCGGCTTTAAGAAGTAATCAGCGTCCTTTGTCCTTATCATGCCTAACTGGAAGAAGGGAGGGAAAGAGAAAACACAACCTTTAGAAAAGGCACTCGTGTTCCCTACTGGATGTGATGTCTTCCTCCTACACAGCTGCCCCACCGATGGACCCTTATGGAAGAAGGGCTCAGTAGTCTGGGCTGATGAGGGAGGGAAGAAAGGTCACGGCATCTATCTGAGTTCTCCTAATCTGCACCTTCTCAGAGAGCTTGGGGCACAGGATGGTCTGAGACCTGATTTGTAGATGCATGGGGGTGGGTCAGCTCACAGTGTACCAAAGACAGTGAATTTGAGCCACAATGACTTGACCTTTGAGAAAACGTGCACAGGGTTAGATGTTGATATTTGGCATGTAGTCTCAGTAGAGAGAGGAAACTATAATGCTAATAATTTCCAAGTCTATTCAAATGAATTTCAAATTTTTAATAAATGTGGTATATTCCAGAAAATATGCTAATAGAATTAATGTAGAATAAAACATAAAGTCATCACTTAGAGCACAGGAAGAACTTTTTAGACAAGATATTTAAGGAAATGGGTGATAAATGATTTTATAAAAACAGTAAAATGCCTATATAGCAAAATTGAATAAGAGAAATAACATTTAAAATATGTTGAGGAAACAAATTAAGAGATTGCATTTTCAGTCTTTTAGGATGGCAAGCACTTTTAAAGTTTGATAACATAGCATTGCTGAGAATGAGAATAAACAATTGAAAGTAGGAACCTAGGCCACACTCAGCAGGCATGTTCCATGGCTGTCCAACATGTCAAGATAACCTAGGCCACACTCACAACACTCAACAGGCATGCTTCACGTCTGTCCAACATGTCAAGATAACCTAGGCCACACTCAGCAGGCATGCTCCATGGCTACCCAACATGTCAAGATTATAAACTCACCACTCAAACCTGGGATTTAAGCCTTAACAATCCCTGACAATCATTTCCTGTAAGCATGCTTTTGTATTGGAAAACATAGTGTGTTAGAAAGCAAGTCACCACAATCAAGTGGAGAACCGCAGAGATGCAAGGATGGTTCAATACACACCAGTTACTAATGCTGTATCAGGTAATAAAGGCCAAAAGTGTGGGATCATCACCACGGATGTGGGAAAGGCACTGGATAAGATTCAATTTCCTTTCATGATAGAATCCCTGAACGAGGCAGGCATTGAAGGAATGAACCTTGGCATCGTGAAGGCCATACTCAAACGCAGGCCCAGCCTCGGTGTTCTAACTGCAGAAATGATAAATGCGTGTGCACTGTGACCCGGAGCCATGCAGGGATGCCATCTCATCACTCCTATTCAACAAACTACTGGCAATCTTAGCCAGAGCCGTCAAGCAAGATAAAGAAATAAAAAGCATTTAAACAGGAAAGGAGAAAGCCACCTTGCTACACGTATAGATGACAGTGGCCTCAGCTCCCCCCTTTGCCTATTTGTCTGCACTGTCAAAAGATAGACACAGAAAATTGCCAGAGTCCATCAGAAATATTTGAGGGTCACAAAGTAACCACAGGAAAATCAGTAACAGTGGGAAGATGGTCTGAGGAATCAGGAAAGCATTGTGCACAAAAGGTACAAAGAAGAAAGAAGGACCCAAAGACCCCACAAGGAGAGTTACCACACACTGATGGAGGACGGAGGAGGACACAAAGGAAAGAACCCTTAGGGCTCATGACTGCTGAAGGGCATCCCAAGCTCCATCTAACTTGCCCGTGTATGCGGAAACTTTGCATTGTTAATGTGCTACTGTGACTTGAGCCTAGTTTGATGATTTACTATGTGCTGGATGAGGTGGACACATGGCTAAGCTTGTGATTTCAGGAGCTTGTGACCCATTTTCATGGGGAGGTCGGGGACAGGGTGTCTCTCTCTAACACTGATGCACCAGATGAAACCCTGAGCTTCCCAGGTTATCCTCGTGAGTTTGCGGTTTCACACAGGCTGCGCTGACAAACATGGAGAAATATTTTCTAGATATCAGGAAAAGGCCAGTTTCAGTTGCAGGGAACAATGTTGTGGAGTGGGAGGTCTAAGGGACCAGGCTTCTCACACCAGGAAAGTTAAGCATTAGCCACATAACTCCTGTTGGAGAAGCAGAAAGGACAAAGGAAAACTTGCTTAAATTATCAGGGAAGCAATCAGGACCATGGGGGGTTGGCCTCCTGGGGCCCAGATGCCACCTAGGTCTGGGAAGTGGCAGTACTTGAAATGGCTAATCTGAACCAGGCAGAGCGAGAGCAGGCTGCCACCCATGAGCAGCAACTTTGGCCTTCTGGAACTTTCAGCTGAAAGAGGGCTACTACTTTGTAGCTCTACCTGGGAACAGCCAAGTTTGGAATTCCATAGCAGCCTGGCCAGCAGCCGAGTTTCATTCTTTCAATATTTTAGGGGACCCCAAAGTAGCATAAGAAACCAAGAAGTTGTTCAGCTTCGTGTGCTACTCGGACTGGCTTTCCACACTGTTGAAGGCAACCAGTTTAATTAATAAATAAAGATTAAATTTAAAGACAAACCATGGTCTACGCTTATAAACTTTCTCACTTGTGGACAATCCTTGATTTCCAAACCAACTCTTAGGGAAAAAAACAGACCCTCAAATCATTAAGGCCCAACACAGATGTTTCCTTGCCTCTCTAGAAAGTCCAGGGTGGATGTAACACAGAACCCCCAGCTTTTATCTTGTGGTTTTAACACTTATTTGCTGTGTGACTTTGGATGATTTTCTCAGCCTCTCCTGGTAAGTTGTCATCTGATAAGGAGACAAAAAGATATTAGTCTGTTCAAAACACACATTTTAGTAAAGAGTCAGGAGAAGATGGCTGAGTCAAACAAAGAGCAAAATGTGGCATTCTTCATTCCTGATGACCTTTGATCCTCTTCCAGGCCTTCTGAAGTCCTGATTCCTGAAGCAGCTGATGAGACAGTCAAACGTGACACTTCTTTGTGGTGGGCTCATTCTAGGTTCCTGGTGTGATGTCATTGTGTTCTATAATGGCTGTCTAGATTAATATCATCTTTAGTTTCTCAGGTTCAAGCTATTCTGTGGTGGCTCGGATAATGGACTTCACATTCAGGCAATGGGGTCCCGAGATAGCAAGAGGAATTCGTGCATTTTTTTTTAACTAACAAAGTATTCAAGCATTGCATTTGTTTAATTAATAACTTAATTGGTTATGATATCTTATATTTAAATAAGTTTCGATGTCACTAACCACCTAGCACAGTAACAGATAAAAATGATATTCAGGTAACTGTTGAAAAGCAATGGATGGTGAAATGCTTTAAAAAGTTGCTCTATTACCTCAGTTTTGGCAACTAACTCAAGGGAATAGGTAAACAGCAGAAGATGGATGGTTTCTCCCTATGAAAGTGTTTCTTTACTGAACGGAGAGGATGAATTTAGAAACTCATGAAATATCTATAGTGCATGCCCTGCGACACCTCCTCCCAGTGCTGTTGGAGGGTGGATTATTAACCAGGCTTCAGCTGAAGTTGGTACCTCCTAAGCTTGTACAGGAGCCCTCCCAGGGCCTGCGTCTCACAGCCGGCCAATCCTGTCAGTCAATGTCCCTGGAAACTGAATAGTCTCCTGCTGTCCCCATAAGGGAGGGAAGGACACAGGTATGTTAACCCTGAAGCAAGCCTGCTGCTTCTCAGCAAGTGTCAAAACAGAACCTCTGAGAACAGACAGGAGGACCAATGGAACCGAATAGAAGACCCGGATATCAATCC
>LOJH01003103.1:6576-40127 GCA_001685095.1 Ellobius talpinus | reverse complement strand
GGTTAATTTAAGATGTAAGAGCTAGCTAGGAATGTGCTAGAGTCATTGGCCAAATAGTGTAGTAATTAATATCGTTTCTGTGTGGTTATTTGGGTCTGAGCAGCTAGGAAACAAAACACAGCCTCCAATTATACTTATATCTTAAATTAAGCTAAGTTTATTAATCTACGTTCTACCATGTGGCTCAATTACCTCTCCTCTGTACCATATGTTCAACTTCTTCAGTGTCTCACTGGCATTTCTCTCATGCCTAGATTTTTCCCAAGTTCCTCTCTCTTCCTGGAAGTCCCACCTATTCTCTCCTGCCTAGCTATTGGCCATTCAGTTCTTTATTAAACCAATCACAGTGATGTATCTTCACAGAGTGTAAACAAATATCATGCAACATCTATCTGTCCATCCTGCTGTCCCTTACAAAGGGCTTTGCTCTGTATTTACTGAAAAAGAAATAAAGCCTCTTGTGGGAAAGGAATGAGGAATTTTACAGCAATCTTTAACAGAGCTTTACATGGGAAGTTTTTTTTTTTTACTGACCCCCAAATGACTCAGAACAGCAAACATAACCATGGACAGACATTATTAAGCTATAGCCACATGTTGTTTCCAACATTTATTAAGACAAATGCTTGCATAAGATTGCTTCCAACCTGTTGCCAGCTTTTGGCCAATGATTCCCACAATGCACACACACATTTCTCTGGCTCAGGGCTATAGAAGAGTACATAATTTAAAATTAAAGCTATAGGTTAGTTTAGGTTATAGAAACTGATCACATGGGAAATCCAAGGCATTGTTCTCTTAGAGACAGATTAAAATTGCACAGGCTGAATACACAGTAACATAGCAGCTTAAATGTATAGTCTC
This sequence comes from Ellobius talpinus, assembly GCA_001685095.1. NCBI lineage: Eukaryota > Metazoa > Chordata > Mammalia > Rodentia > Cricetidae > Ellobius > Ellobius talpinus. Next base: position 39,263 of record LOJH01003103.1, on the reverse strand, counting down.
AAATGTTCCCAAGGAGTATTATTAACTTTGCTGTGAGGTCTTCAAAAAATTTGGTCAAGGGATACTTTCACAAAATTGTACCACTGCAAACTTAGAAAAGATAACCTCAATTGAGGAGTTGCCTCCGTTAGATTGGCCTGTAAGCATGTCTGTAGGGTTTATTCTTAATGGTTAATTCATGTAGGAAGGCCAGACACATTGAGAACAGCACCATCCCTAGGCAGGGGAGCTTTGCTATCTAAGAAAAGTATTTGAGCAAGTCAGGAAACAAGCCAGTAAGAAACATCTCTCTGTAGTCTCAGTTCATATCCAGGGTACCGCCTTGGGTTCAGGCCTTGGTTTGTGATTGGCTATAACCTGTAAGCCAAATATATCCTTTCCTACCCAAATTCCTTTTAGTGTTTTACTAAAGCATCAAGAAAGCATACAAATACAGCCATCCTGGATGGGTTATTCCCTTAGTAAGTGTGACGTGCCATTTTAAAAATCTTTTCTTAATGGGTTTGGTTTGAAGTCTATTTTTGTCAGAGTTAGAACACTGACACCTGCTTGTTTCTTGATGCCATTGGCTTGGGATATTTTCTGTCATCCTGTCCTCCTAAGGCAGTATCTGTCTTCTGTGGTAAGGTGCCTTTCTTGGAGGCAGCAAATAGATGGCTCCTGCTTATTTAGTCAATTTTACTAGTCTATGCCTTTTGGTTAGGGCATTGAGGCCTATGGGGTGAATTGCTGACACCACTGTGCTGAGTTGAAGATGAAGTTCTAACCCCTCTGGCTCCCAAAGTCTCCATTGGGTGCTGTGTCTGAGTCATTTTAAATAAGTGGTTTTTGTGGCGTGTGACTTGTTACCTAGGGAGAACATATCAATATCTGAAAGAATCGTTTTGTTTTTCTTTCTGAAACTCAAGGGTAGGTGGAATGGTAATGCCAACATCTTTGAGCAGAATCCCCACAATGTGCTCAGTTTAGCAAAGGACATTCCACTCACGCAAAGATCAGCATTATGGTTGAGAAACCATTCTTCAGCAACACTGGTATTAACTTGTTGGAGACACTACATGAACAAGTCGTACATTTTTCCTGGCTCATTTCAATTTTTGTTTCCTAGATGTTATGGATTATATTAGGTGCAACCATGAAGTTAGTATGTTAAAGCCCTAATGCCTAGTATCTTAGGACATCATTGTCTTTCGAGATAGGCCACTTACAGAGGTAATTAAGTTAAAAACAGGCTAGTGACCCAATGTGACTGATTTCTTTTCAAGAAGAAATCAGGGCCCACAGATACTGAAGATACACATAAAGATAAAAGCCAATCATTCTGATTTGATACATATGTTGAAAACCTAATTCTCAATGCAACCATGTTGGTAGGTAACCATGAGCGCTCTGCCTTTGTGGGTAGATGGATGAGTGGGTTAGGTATCACAGAAATGGGTTCCTGGTGAAAGTGGGTTCATTCCCCTTCTTTGTCAAGTGCCCATGCTCTTTGCCTTTCCATCTACCGCTGATGGATGCATTAAGAAGAAACTGACAAATGCTAAATAGGGTCCAGCGTGCATGGTTTGAACTTCCCAGCCTTTGGAACTGTGCACTGGTAAATTCATGTCATCTATATATAACTCCCTCTCAGCATATTCTGTTACTACCGTAAGGAATGGACAGAGCAGAGTCTCAAGACGCAGAGGGAAGGCAGGCCTTAGAGGAAACGAAACCAAACCTTTATCCCAGTCATCTGGCTTCTCAGACTGTGAGGCCAGAAGTAAACTCAGGGTAGACACATCCCTGGAGACCAGAGAAGGTCACTGGTGACCTGCTCTAGGGTTCTCTACCTCATTGCCTTGAGGCAGGGTCTTGCACAGAACCCTCTGTTCCTTCCTCCCTCCTCCATCCCTCCAACATGGAGATTTTAGGTATGTGTGCAGCCTGACCTGGCTTTTTACCTAGATTCTGGGGATTTCCACAGGTCGCCTCCCTTCAGCAGTGGTCTTACCTGCTGGTCTAGCTCTCTAGACCCTGCAGCCATTTGAGGATTGCCACTGTGGCCCTTGTGTGGCCTCTGCACAACTCAGCTACTTATTAATCTTAAGAGCAGCTTAAGGGGCTTTTAATACTCCCTTTAGGAGACAATATTGATATGTGAAAACACAGTGCAGGGCCATTGTTTTCTTGTCTTTTAAGCTACAAATAGCTTTTTTTAAAAAAAAAGTTTAGAATTTTTATTTTAAAATAAACATGGTTATAATATGGTCAAAATGGTAAAAAAAAACCCAAATGGTTATAAAAATCTACAAAATTTGGGAAAATGTTAAAAAGTAGAGAATAAAATCATCCATAATTTTCACAGTGAAAATTTCTGTTTTACTTTTTCTTTTTGGATGTATTGACTTTTTTCTATAGAGAGCTCCACTGCAAATATTTATTTCTGAATAGGGTTTGTTTGGTAGTGCTGTTTTAAATATTTATTGTGCATCCATTTTTATTTTATGTGCATAGATATTTTGCCTCTACGCTTGTTTGTGTAGCATGTGAATGCCTGGTGCCCTTAGAAGTTAGAAAGTCAAGAGATCCCTGGAATTGGAGTTGCAGATGGTTGAGAGTTGCCATGTGGGTGCTGGGAACTAAACCCTGGCCCTCTGGAAGAGCAGCAGTGCTCTTAATCACTGAACCATCTTTCTAGCAAAGGATCCTAGATCCTAGATCCTGAGCTAGAATGATGTCCCATTTCCTTTCCAGCTGAGATTTCTGGTGAAGGCTGAGGACATAGGCTTACAAAATAAGTAACCACCTTTGGGGCGGCAGGTGTTGGTTCTAAATGACAGATACTTCCTGAAGTCATGTGTGCACTTGGATGGAGCTCTAAAGTCCGGGGTAAAATTATTTGACTCATTCCTTCTATTGTAAGATCTGAATTCCATGTGTTTTGTGTTCCATATTTCAGGGAATCACTTTGCACAGGCCAGTGCATGTGACAGGAAATAGTGCCATATATTTTTAAACTCAGTGACAGGAGTGGTCAAGGAACCGAAGCCTATATTATCAAACTTACCAGGTGCATGATTCTAAAAAACACTTTGCCAAAGACATCATAACGCTCATCACTGAAGGAAGTCAAGACAGGAACTCAAACAGGGCAGGCACCTGCAGGCAGGGGGTGACCCAGAGGCAATAGAGGAGTGCTACTTACTGGCTTGCTTCCCATGGCTTGCTCACCTGCTTTCTTATAGCACCCGGGATCACCAGCCCAGGCTGGGCCCTTCCCCATCAATTGCTAATTAAGAAAATTCCCTACAAGCTGCCCCTGCTGATCCGTAGTCTGGAGCAAGTATCTTGACTTCCAGTGCTTCTGCTTCTAAAACATCTCCTGCTGGAAAGCTACTAGGAGGATGTAGGATACTGGTGACAGTGGCAGGCACACTACAAGGGCTTAGTGAGCGCTGCTTGTCATTGCTGCTATCATTTAATAATTTTTATTAACAGTTAAAAGTCTGACTCATCATAACCTCTCAGTACATTGTTCTTATTCCTCCCTGGACTTGTCTTGGTCTTTTCTCCAAATGTTTTAATCATTGAACTTACTGGGGTGGATACATATGACCATTCTGTAAGCACCAGCAACCTTTGAAGTTATCAAGTGCGTGCACGCACATGTGCACGCACACACACAGAGAAGTTATCAATCACACACACAGAAGTTATCAAGCACACACATGGAAGTTATCAAGCATACACACATAGAGACAGAGAGAGACAGAGATAGAAACAAAGAGACAGTGAGACAGAGACAGACAGACGCACAGAAATGTTGTCACCTACAACTATCTACAAGATCAAATGAATTTCCACTTTAATCACATCTTCTAACCTTGCATGTTCAAGAAGGAGCAAAGGATGTATGACAATGATAGCTATCATAATATCAAAATCCAAAATGTTGGATTTTGGGGGTGCAGGTTGCACTCCACAGCCTAGGATGCTTTGAAATTCACTGTCTAGCTCAGACTGTTGTTCTGGGACATACTGTACTTCAGTACATTAAGCAATGAGATTACAGTCCTGTACCACCATGTCTGGCTTCGGAATATATTTGATAATATATTGGTACTTAACAAAAAGAAAAAACGATGGTGGATCTTCATAGTGAATGTCACTCACATGTCTATACTGTGTCTCATGTATGATACACAAAGGGACTGTAGTCAGAGGCAGCCAATCAGACCTGAGTCTGCTTAGCCTACATAGTTCACAGTTGTTCTTCCCCTAAGCACCATCAAAAGGAATTCATTGTGCTTTGTTTCAGAAATAGAATTTGTGATAGATTGCACAAGGGCTGGGCTGAAGTTTCTCTTTTATTTTAAAATAACTTTTATTCAATTTCTGCCATGTGCCAGTTGCTTTCACAAATTCCATTCTTCTATATAACCCATGAAAAGAGAATTAGATATGCAAATTAAAGCTGTAAAAAGACACAGAGGAAAATATTTGGGTCTCTCGCAGAGATCATGTTACTTTTATATTATTTAAAATAAACCCACTTAAAATGTATTGCATTCATGTTGTATTTTCAGATTCAGCTTTATCAAATAATTTCTGAAGATAGTTCTTTAGAGTAGTGTGCATCTGTATTTGGATATTTTAGCAGTATTTTAGCAGCCACCTTTCCATGGCTGTGTTAAAATACCATGACCAAAGCAGTTTATGGAAGAAAGAATTTATTTGGGCTTGAAGGTTAGAATCCATAATGGCAGAGCAAAGGTATGGGAAGCAGGAATGGTAGCAGGAATGGGAAACTGAAGCCTTATTTCTTGAACTGCAAGCTTGAAGCAGACAGTGGGAACTTGAAATTCTCCAAGCCTTTCCCCAGTGATGTTCTGCCTTCACAGGCCACATACCCTAAACCTCCCAAATAATCATCAACTGGAGACCAAATGTTCAAGATGTCCAAGACTATGGGGGGAATTTATCCTTTAGACCACCACCCACACATTGTACAGGCAGATTTAAGGTCTGGTTTCTACCACTTATGAACCAAGCCTTATTTTACTATTAATGTTCGGAATAATAATCCTTGCTTTCCAAGTTGTTGTGAGGATTATGACACATAATGCACATAAAAACACCTGGTGAAGTGATAGCCAAGCATTATTAATAACCAAAGATTCAGAATATCACCACTCAAACAGGCTACCCTAGTCAAATACTTTTCATATACCTCTGACCTTTGTGACTCATGAAATAACAAAGGATATCTCATTAGTCATTGGAGACCACACTGACGTTAAGCAGCTTGGCTTTGGAGAGATCATTGAATAATAAGGATATAAGTGTGCATATAGATAGACTACCAATAACATAGAAAACTGTATTTGCTAATAAAATGGTAAAACAAAGTAAGAAGAAAGGTCCAGATATTGCAAAGACCTTTTCCAAGTCCGTGTTGGCTCAGCATCATGACAGCTTTAAATTATTACCTTCCTCACAGCAGTAAATGCACAACACCGATGCCTTCCAGGTATTACCCAGTTTCTAATTATTCCAAATGTTAAAAATGTCCCAATTAAATTTGTGATAAAAAGCAATACACCATAGTTTAAAAATAACATCCACATCAGTCCTTGCATTATTTCACTTCCCAGATGCTGCCAAATCAAACTGTTAGTCAAGCTGTGTTCTTTCCTGGGGGACCCAGGGACAATCCACCCTGAAGCTCTTCCAGATAGAGTGTTAACCAAGGGTCACAGTAATGTCATCAAGGTCAATGTCTGCTCCTTTCTATGTACTCCCCTTCCATCAACTCATGAAGTTTATAAGAACATGGTCTTTTTCTGATGTGTATTTCTGACTTTTCCTATGGTTAGAAACCTTTATTGTTAGTTCAGGTTCAACTAGATAAGCAAGCACCCCAGCCCCCACATGCCTCTTTGAAAAAAATATTTTATTTTTTATTTATGATTGTTTTGTATTGCATACATGTATGTTCATCACATGTGTGCTTGATGCCCACAGAGGCTAGAAGAGGGTTTTGGATCCTCCATAGCCAGTGTTACAGACAATTGTGAGCCACTATGTTGATATTCAGAACTGAACCCAGGTTCTCTTTAAGAGCAGCAACTGCTCTTAATCCCTGACCCATCTCCTCAGCCTTTATTTTTGTGTGTGTGTGTGTTTTGATTTTGTTTGTTGAGACAGGGTATCTCTATGTAGGCCTGGCTGATCTGGGACCCTTTAAAAAGATCAAGATAGTCTTACCATCAGAGACATCCACCTACATCTGCCTCTGGAGTGCTGGGATTAAAGACATTCACCATTCACCACCACACCTGGCCTAAAAACTTCCTTTTATTAACTCAAAAGTCAACTAGTGAGTAAGATTCATCACATCCATAAAATCTGTTTTTCCTTGTAATATAACTGTGTTAGTTTCCTTATACCTGACAAAAACAGGAAGGCACAGTTTCTTTTGACATAGTTTGAGGGTACTGTCCGTCAGGATGGAGAAAGCATGGTGGCAGAGCAGGAGACAGCTAGCTAGCTAGTTGTATTGTGTCCACAGTCAGAAATCAGAGAGATGAGCAATGGCGCTCAGTTTGCTGTTTCCTTTTTGCTCAGTCCATGACCCCAGCCCATGAAATGTTGCCTCCCACATTCAAGGATGTTTCTTCACTACTCAGTTAAACCTCTGTGGAAACACATTCATATACATATGTAGATGCGCATTTCTGTGGTGATCCTACATTCTCTCAGGTTGACACGGACATAACTATCATAGTGATATAAACAAGACATAATGTTTGGGGACGGGGGATGATATTCTACCCACTAGAGTCTTTAGACAGCCACAAAACTTCTGTCTAGCTGAAAACTTGTCTTCCCTTCCATGATGTTCGGGTGATATTTCTCAGTACTTGGCTTTTTTTTGTTGTTGTTGTTTTGGTTTGGTTTGGTTTTTGTTTTTTTCAAGACAGGGCTTCTCTGTAGCTTTGGGGCCTGTCCTGGAACTCATTCTTGTAGACCAGGCTGGCCTCAAACTCACAGAGATCCACCTGCCTCTGTCTCTCCCGAGTGCTGGGAGTGCACCACCACCCCTGGCTAGTACTTGATCTTTTACATTGTTCTTTTTAAAGGATTTATGGTAACCAAAAATTTTCTTGATTGGTGACTCTTTATATTGCCTTCCTTCCTTTCTAAACGACAAATATTGTTATTGTCTCTGAGCTAGTTATCTTTTGAAGACAAAATGTTAGATGTGGAAGTGTAGATCAAAAAAACCAAAACAACAACAACAACAAAAAAACCCAAAGCAAAACGAAACAAACCAAAACCAAAACCAAAACTTGTCTCTAAGACATATATTCAAATATTCCTGGGTAGTTCATTTGACTTTTAATTCCAGCACTCAGAAGGCAGAGGCAGGCAGGTTTTGAGGCCAGCCTGGTCTATATAGTGAGTTCTAGGATAGCCAGAAGTATATAATGAGACCCTGTCTTTGAAACAAACAAACAAACAAGAACAAAACCAAAAATTTACTTTCTTAATTATTATTCTACATGCTGTCAAATAATGAATTCCCCTTTGTTCTGAGGAGCAAACTTGTTTCTTGCTAAAATGACCCACGGTCTCTTCTTTGTGATCTGCCTCTCCCAGGTGGGGCTAAAGTTCTTCCTGTTCTGGAAACCTCCATACCAGGATTTACAAAGTGATGGAGGGCTGTAGTTAAGCCACATATGTGCCTAAGCAGACATATGATGACACAGGAAGTTAATCTCCATACAAAGCTGGGAGGACAGACTGGGGACACAACAAGAACCAGAAGGTGTTTTCTGAAAGACTCAATGGGCAGATAAATCCACCCTTCCCAGTGGATACTTTCCAGATCTCTTGGAGAAAAATTAATGGTTTAGGGTAACATTGCTTTCCAGACTTACTGCTTAGAATTAAAGCCTGTGAGAAGTTCCCCACATTGCTTCAAAAAGCCCCTGTGTGCACTGTCATCAGCTTGATTATAAATGTCAGGACACAATAATATTTCCTTCTCTGTTTTTGTCAGGAGAGACAAATGGACAAATGTGTTCACATGGAGAGAAGTTCCCTCTTTGACTCCCCCCCACACCCCGCCATTGAAAGGTTAAACCTCAGTGCTGGATAAGCAGTTTGAAAACACTACTCCTTCTCCGATGCTAATGTGCACAGCACTAAGCTGTGATCTCTTGGTAGGCACTGTGTTGATGAAACTCATAGAACGGCATGGTTGGCACACCCAGGAGGTAACTTAGAAAGGAGTTCTACCTAGGGCTGAAACTTTCTTTCTTAATTAAAAAGTTGAAACTAAAATATCATTACATGGCTCCCCCCTTCTCTTTCTTTCCTCCCTCCAGCCTTTGCTGTGCACCCCCACCTTGCTCTTCTCTTCAGTGGAGGCTCCAGGGGTGGCACGTGCACACGTGGTGCAGAGTGATTTATGCTATGAGTTAATTCTGAAATGCTTTTGTTTTCCTAAGGGTTCCCATAATCCCTTTCTCCTACACAGAGAAAACAACTAGACTCTTTGTTGATTTGAAGATCTCCTCACTGACAGCCAGGCAGGGAGGGATGGGGGAGTAACTCAGAGGGAATTTACAGAGGTGGGCCAAGGAAATTTAATTTCAGTTGAAAAGTCGAAGAATGCAAAGATGGGCCAAGGAAATTTAATTTCAGTTGAAAAGTCGAAGAATGCAACTCCCCCTTGCCTGTGGCAAGTCCGGAGAGGTGTGTGAGCTGTGTCCTGGTTACAAGTGTCTCCCCAACATGGCACAGCCTTGCTGAAGAGGTGGAGAGGTTGGAAGTGGATGTAAGCAGAAGGGCAAACAGCATGGCCTTATACTTTTTAATAATCAGCTAAAGCCAGACTGCTTCTCCGTGGACCAAGCATGGTACTGTCACTTGGCTTTCTTGGCTCTTTTGCTTCCTATCAGTCCTTGTCAGTTCGTTTATTTGTTTATTATATAAATACACATATATTTTGTGTGTGGTGTTATGTGTGTATGTCTGGAGCCAGAGGTGGATGGGTGTCTTTCTCAGCTACTGTCCTCCGCCTCAGTTTCTGAGACAGGTTCTCTCGTTGAATCTGAAATTCACCAATTCAGATAGGCCAGTATCTGTTCTTCAATGCTAAGACTATAGACATTGGTACCAGGGACCTGAACGGAGCTCCTCACACTAGTGCTAATACATCATGTACTGAACCATGTACTTATTTTTTCTTGAAACAGTCTTCCCATGTGGTCTATGCTGGCCTGAAGTTCATGACCTTTTGACCTTAACTTCCGCTATACTGCTATTATAGAAGGGAGCCACCATGCCGACTTCTGTTGGTACTTTTTAAAATAAAAACAAACAAACAAAACCCCAAAACCACATCTGTCTATTTGTATATATGTGTAGACATGTGCCACAGCATCCCTGTTAGGGACAGCGGACAAATCACACGTCTCATTTCTCTCCTTCTGTCATGCTGGTTCTGGTCACCAGAATTCAGGTCACCAGAAACTTCGCCCTGCTCAGTCATCTCACCAGCCCTATTAGTACTTATTTAAAAGTGTGTTTATTCTAAAATTCTTCATTTATATAGTTCTAGTGTGGACATTTGATCTCTGCCCCACCAGTGCAGACTTCTCTATGTTGTCTTTCTTATTTTCTCTCTTTCTTCCCTCTTTTCTTATGTCAAGCCTAATCCTAGGCAAAACTGTGAAATCTCACTACTCCAGAGTCCTCTGGGCCTGGATCTGCTGTCTTCTGCAGTATTCTGTTTTTGATTCTTCAGGGGTTATTATCATGTTTTTCCATCAAAATCATAAACATTGTGACTCATTTGCTCCACTATTATTTTTCTAAGATGATCTCCTTCTTAATCATTACCAAAGTGTTCAGATAAATGAATGAAACATCAAAGTGAATTTTAAGGGGAGACTTCAGGGACTCTGCCCCACAGTAAAGGCCTGCTTCCCTTGTCCTTCATGGAGCATCTGAAACAATGGGAACGAAGCTTTGAGAAACCCTTGACTTCCTCTTTCAGGGCCTTCCGGGTGCTCAGAACCTCCTGAAAGGAAGGAAACATCTGGGTAACAAATATGGAAGCAATAAAGTTGGACCATACACCCTAGCAGACCCAGAGAGGCAGGGGTGACCAGAACAGAGCTGTTTATCTCCTCAAAGACCCATGGTGCCCAAAGTAGGTCTCACACTGAGAAACTGATAGGACTGGTTTGTTATAGCCAAGATCTGCTGGGATGCAAGGTCATTGTCTTACAAAGTGGAGACTTAGGCTGCTAACCCAGAGATCTGACAGAAGTTGCCCAGGTGTTGTGAATATTCATTGGCACTCTTAGGCTCTGATAAGAGGGAAATTGCTTCAGACGTGTTCAATGCCTTTACATATTCTACACTGATCTTCAAAACTATGTAAGACTGTTTCCAGCCCCAGCCTCTCAAAGGAGCACTACCCTCCCTTAATCTTTCCTTGAACCCTGTCCTATGAGAGTCTCCCCACCACACTGCCCTGTAATGGCTCTTTCATCTGTCTTTCTCTTTGGCTTGCAGCAGCATAAAGAATTTGATTATGCACTTAGACCATACACTGAGCTAAACACATGCACATCACAGGCTGGATGCCCAGCAAACGCTTCTTTACTGAACGAATATAAGAATGACATCATTTAGTAAAACAGGCAATGGAAAACTCAGGCTATTGCTGGTCTAGACTCCAGAAGAAGCATCTGGCAACTACACACACACACACACACACACACACACACACACACACACAAATCGTCTTTGAACTTAGACTGTTTGAAGGCCTCGGCATTAATGGAAACCAACAAGGTTATAGAGCCGCCTTCTCGTGGATGGAAGTGAAGGAGGATGGAGAAGCTGACTCATTCCTTTGAGCTGACACAGTGCACAAATCACTCTAGACAATGGGGAGAAAAGACACAGCCACCCATGGAAATGAGTGTGACAAAAGGGGACTGAGCAGATGCCCTCCTTCTGGTCCTGACTTTGCCCTGTGTCTCCATCTGGATGTAATCAGCTAGGCTGTGTATCTGTAGCCTTTGTGCTGGGTGCCTCCACCTTCTTCAGGAAAATATAACCTGGGTAGAAACACAGGGGCAGGTTCTGGCACGCACTGTTGTATGAGAGACATTGGAGGGCAGGGTGGAAGTTTACTGCAGAGCCCAAAGTGCCAAGTCAGACCCGGAAGAGAGATGTCTTGGGAGGGACACATTTCTTTTCTTACCTATTAAGGTATCTTCCTCTGTTACTTGAAATTTTAAAAATTATCTGCATGAATTCCTTTGATAACATAATAAGATATAATTACCAGTGGGGTGGAGATAGTCTCAGGCAGGCAGAGCAATGGGAGGTGACTGAGAAATAGTTGTGCTTTAAAAACAGGCAGCCTTTAGGTCTGCCCTGGCTGCCGAAGCTCTGAGAGCATGAGCTGGGCAGGGGCCAGGAGAGTTCGCTGAGGATTCTGCTTTAAGGTCCTCACGGTCCAGTCTCTGCTCTGTCAATCCCGACATCTCCCAGCTGTGTTAACTGTCCACCTTGTCATCCATTTCCTGTTTCATAGTCTGTGCACTTGGCATTCAATCTCAACTTCCTCCCAAGTCACATTTGATCTCTTGTCCCCAGCCTAACGGATTCATAGCCAATTTCTAAGCCTTCCTGACTTGATATGGATCCTAGTTTTTAATGTTCTCAGGTTCTTTCCTGATTTTTCCAAGATTTGCCCTTATACAGCTGGAAAGCTGGAATAAATTACAAGTGTACAACACATGGGCTCTGGCCTTGCATTCACACCAAGCCTCATCCCCTTCCAAGAAGTGTGACCTTGAATAAATTGCACAAATTTTCTGTGCTTTGATTTCTTGATGTACATGGGGAAAATATAATAGTGTTTACCATTCAATAAAAATGTAGTATCACCATTGAACCTGGGGTACACATTTATATAAAGTTCCTTTTTCTTTTGAGACAGTGTTTTATGAGGTCTAGACTGGCACTGACCATTCTATATAGCCAAGGATGATCTTGAACTCCTAGTCTTCCTGCCTCCCTCTCCCAAGTTAGGTGTGTCCTGGTTATGTATGTGTTTATTGTCAGCCTTAAACAAGTTAGAGTTACTTAAGAGGGTTCCCTCAATTGAATTCCCACTTCCCGTGGATTAGCCCATGAGCGCGCCTGTGTGGCATTTTCTTGATTAATGATTGATGTGAGCAGGTTCAACTCACAGTGGCCAATGCCACACCTAGACAGTTGGTCCTTAGTTTTATAAGAAAGGTGGAGAAAGTCATAGGGAGTAGGGCAGTTAGCAGCATCCCTCCATGGCCTGTGCTTCAGTTCCTGCCTCGAGTTCCTGCCCTGACTTGCTTGGATGATGAACTATGCTGTGGAAATGTGAATGACATAGTCCCTTTCTAACCCAGGTAGTTTTTAATCGTTGTATTTAATCACACAGTAGAAACCTAACTAAGACTGTAGGGTTATAGGTATGTGTCTGTGGGCAAAAACTACAGCATGGTATGTCTCCTTTCCTCTACAGATGGTTTGCTCTCAGCAAAGACCATCTCTGCTCATCTATCCTGCTCAGGGTAGGTGCAGAGCCAGTACCAAGAGAAGAACTTTCTAAAACAAACAACAAAACAAAACAAAACAAAAAAAATTATTTAGGCAAATTATTATCCATTTCAATAAAGTGATGTATTCCAGGTTTCTGTTCCTTCTCTAGTTTCTCCCTAACATGACATTCAAATGGGTAGATCAGCTCATCACAATGTGGTGGAGGGAGGCTTGGCTCCTCTCCCTGGTGTCTGTATTAGTCAAGAGTCTTCAGAGGACCCAAATAAAAGAATAGAATAGATTGGAGTAGAATAGAATAGAACAGAATAGGCTTTATTAGGTTGGCTTATGTGGTCACAGATGCTGAAAAGTGCCGTGATGGCTGCCTGCAAGCTGTGTCATCAGACACTGCTGCTGCTTTAGGAACCTGGATGCAGGAGCTGCAACACAGGTCCCTGAGGAATGCTGTTTACTGGCTTGCTCCCAGAGGCATGCTTGCTGGCCACTCTGGTTGGGGGCACACTCTCAATTGAGACAACCTTCACAAATGACTCAAGCTGGTGTCAAGTTGACGAACACAAACAAATGAACAAACCAGAACATCCAGACTTTTTCGATGAACTTGTTAGAACCCTGAGATCCCCAGAAGGATATTATAATAAGTCCCAGAGTCGAAAGACTGATGTTTCGGGGGTGTAACCTACAGATAACCATCACTGCAGATAGTACGGGGGATGCAGACAACAGCATGCAAGAGCCTCACCGCCTCAACCATTCCCTTATATCTGGGGCCCTGAAAATGGGATCTTCCACATCCGGTGTGGGTCTTCCCTTTTAATTTCCTAGCATATGTATCAACTCTATCTCTAAATACCTTGAGATACATCCAGAAGTGAGCTCTCCCTGGGTGCTAGGCAATCCCTCAATCCAGTGTACATGACAGAATATTATTAACCAGCAGTGTCACAAAGATTCTGCTGGGCTTTGCTCTGTGATGGCTGATCTGGGTGGCTCTCTGACCTATATGATCATGGAGGGTCACTGGTTCCCTTCTGGAGCACTCTGATCATATCACACTCTGAACTCTGCCTTTGGTATGGCTATGTCCTCTCTGACACGTCTGTGCAGTGCCGATTGGACAGAGGTATACTGTGGCTTTCTGGCTCCTCTTAGGACAGTTTACTTGCAGTAGATCATAGGTGCTGGTGTGCAGAACAATGGACAGTACTTGGCACTGGGTACAGCGTCTCTCATTTGCAGTATCTGCAGACTTTACGCTAAAAGCATCATTGCTTGACATCTCAGCCTACTCATGTGACACCATCAGACATTTAAAGACGGAAAGAGGTACCTTATAGGAATGATGAAAATATCCCCAGGACCACATATAATAGAGAAAATGGCATCATAGCTATATAGTGATATTTTTTTCAGTATTTCTTAACTTTATTTTAGTAAAATTTAATTTTGAGCTTAATTTAATTATTCACAATTACTGTTTAACTAGTATGAAAATTCTTAGTTTTTCTCCCTCCATCTTATTCACCCCCCTCCTCTCCTCCTTACTCCTTCTCCACTTCTGTCTTTTTGCTTCTTTCTCTCCCCGCTCCCATTTTCTTCTTGTGCTGACAATTGCACTTATGTCCTTGTGCACACTTTCATGTATTTTACTACAGAACAATACCCATATCCCCCAACTTTCTGACACTCTCCTAGTTATCTGAGCCAGGGAACTCTGGCTTCCACAGACCCGTACCTATGCTACCTTTTCAAGACAGCTGCTGGCCCTCACACCCTCAACTAAACTCCACATTCCTTTTCAGGGACAGATTGGAAGATAAATTTAGGTCCACCCTCTGCAGCACACAAGGTGCTGCAGAGGCAACCAGTGACAAAGCGTTGAAGAAGTGAGGCAGATACTTCTCTGCCTGCAGCATTAACTTTGACCCACATACCTTACTTTCCCCCTGGTGTGGTCCTTCAAATAAGGCAAGATACCCAAATCCCCTAAACTCCTGAAGCAAGTTCACTCGGTGGTCAATTCACATACATTTGTTTTCAGATGAAAAAAAATCAAATTTACTTCTTTTATTTTAGCAGATTAGGTCTTGTTGTCGTTTGTTTGTTTGTCTTTTACATAGCTTTTGAAGAACATGAAGTTTATAGCTGGAGGAACTTGGTTCCTGTCTAGGTGCTCACGTTGGCATGCCCTTCCTGCGACACACCTGTTGAGTCATTTCATCTGCTCCCCGTGGCCCTTTCTTCCCCAGCACCTCCCTATTCCCTTCTCCACTTTGCAGGTTCCCGGTCTGTCCCATCTAGGCATGCCATATGTTCACTGGAGACACAAAGGACACCGTGCCTGGGCTGGAGCTCTGCCACTGGGTGCTCTTTGCTCTAAGGGGTTAACCTTAGGAAGCAAACATACAAAACAGAGGAGGCTAGCGAAAGTAACATGCCCGAGGAATTCTGGAAATGCAGTCCGTAGAGTGCTGGTATCTGTTTATTCAGTCAGCCCACAGTCCTTCAAATTACTTATTTAATGCTGTGCTAGTACTCAAACCGAGGACCTGTGCATGCTGGGAAAGCGCTCTACCATTGAGTTATAATCTCTAGCCTTCTATTCTTTTAAGATGACATCTTATTTATTTATTTATTTTTTGGCCTGGCCTCCTTTCTCAGACTCCCTAGTGCCAAAATTACAGTTGCACGCCGCTACATGTGGCTAAGTACAGGGGTGTTTAAAAACGCTGGCTCAAATACCTAAGCCTGCAAGTATCGAGAAGCCACTGAAGGAACTGACACCATTTTATCTGAACACTGAACTGCGGTAGAAAAATATGAGAAGTACCTAAGCAGGCATTTTGTAAGTAGAGAATTCAACTAAAACGGGTAAAAACCTGCCCTCCAGTCATGGAAGAGACCGGATTTTTAGCCTTTTGCTTGTCTTTCATAATTAGTGGATTAACCCTCACCCTGAAAACACGTGCACACCTTTTTTTCTCTGCCACTGTGTCCTCTTTGGGGATATTTGTAAATTTATTTCCGAGTTTTCCTACTTGCTCCCTCACACTGGGCTTTCGGGTTCTGCGGTGCCAGGAGTGATGCCTGCTTCGTTTTCCGAAGTCGTCAGCGAGGATGTGCTCATAGTAAGTGAACCACAGACCTCGGGGTAGGGGAGCACAGAGCCCAGAGCAAAGAGAGGACTTTGCCAGTGTCAGCAGCGGGGCTGTGCATGCGGGCAAGGGAAAGGTGCTCTCTGAGGCACAGAGGAGCCACAGAGCAGGGCAGTAAGATATAACACCGGAGAAGCAGGGGTACATAGGATTAGAGCCCACAAGTAGGGCATCCAGTATTGTATATAAGAGCCTCCCTCCTAACACCGAAGGAAAGCAAAGGAGGTGCATTGCATTTGTAGGTTATTAAAATGTCTGTTTCTTTTCGGGAGACATTGTTAGTACTGTCATCTGCTGAAAGGGGAACGGGAAAGAGGAGAGAGAAGAGGAGACATAAAGAAGAGGACTAAGAAGGAAGCAGGAGAGACGGAAGGAAAGAATTGAAAATCCCAGGGAGTGGTGTGAATTTCTTCCAGGAAAGGGGTGAGTTGATGGTCAACAATGTCCCTCTGGGGAGGGTCTAGCTGAGAAGCATGACCAAAGTAGCTTGGCACCAAATTCGTGGGTGAGTGATAGAGAAGTGACCCAACGGGTCAGAGAGTTGACAGCCAACTGTGAAGATTTGTGGCAGTCAGTCTCTCTCTCTCTGGTTAAATGTCTGTCCTGCTGCAATACAGAAAGAGTCCAGGACTCCCAGGCTGGTTGGAACGTGAACACCTATTCCTTCAGCCTGAAAACTTCAAGTGTGTTAGACAGGAATCAGGCATCAGCTGCTGCATCTCTGGGGAAGGTCTTCCCAAGAGCTGGAGTCCACCTCAGTTTTCTAGGTCCTAGGCAACTCTGCCCATCAGAATGACTTCTAGCAGTAAGGCAGCTTCTAAGATAGTCAAAAACATTCAACAACAAAATGGCTGCTCCCTGTGAAAGAAAGTATGTGAATTGGAGATAAACTTAGAATGTAACCCATGCTATAAAAGAACTGTATCAGATAGCTGTCCCCAAGCCTAGTTTTACTTTTTTATTTTTGATATGGTCCCCACTAAATTGCCCAAGCTAGCCTTACACCCACTGTGTGGTCCAGGCAGCCCTTGAACTTGTGATTCTCCTGCCTCAGTGTCCAAGTAGCTGGGACTACAGCCTGAGTGCCTGGGTGTGGCATGAGTGTAGACCTGGTAGAGCAGGGCCCGGTGCCTGGCTTGCACCCATGGGAGTTTGCCATCTTGATTCAGTAACCAAACTTTTCAGTCCTCTGATGTTGAAAGTAAGAAAATCACTGGGACAATGGAAGAATCAACTGGGGTGATGTCTATAAATCATCTAGAAAAACCGCAGCACAAAGTAGATAATAAATAAAAAATGTTTAACTTCCCATTTTTCCTGTTTCTCCTCTTACATTTTTATAATCTTTTAAAGTACTATACTGCAAAATTCACCAGATGCTATAAAAATAGCATCTTTGTCATTGAAAAGTAAATTTTTTGAAAAAAGAATGTTTTTATTAAATTTTTCAAATTATATATAATAACATGCACATTTTTTATGTCACCTTAATCCTATTTTCTAGAGAAAATCATTTTCTGTTCCTACCAGTTTTGAACTTTAAATATCTTTGAGTCATACCTATTTGTCCAAATAGTCTTTTATACTTTTTTTTCTTAGTGTGTTAAAGTTTGTGTTCTCATTTGGGCCAAAAATAATTTATCCTACTAAAACCACCATACCATCTCTGTTTCCCAAATAATTGTTTCTTTTTAACCCTTCTTTTGGTCAACTTAATAATTTCAAATAATAAATAACATATTACTTAGGTTGGGTGCTGTATGTAACACTTGAATCCTTAACCTGAAGGTCATTGTCAGACCAATTTTCCCCCTCAGCTTTTTCCATCCTTGTATTTCCTAACTTCTGTCAGTTTATTATGCTTGAGGTAGGTAAAGGTGGCTCTCTTTAATAGCTATAAGTAACCTTTGGACATTTTTACAATAACTAGAATCAAAACAGTAAATATTTGTGGTGGTTTGAATGAAAATGATTCCACAGGCTCATAGGGAGTGGCACTATTAGGAGGTGTGGCCTTGTTGGAGTAGGTATAGCTTTGTTGAAGGAAGTATAATACTGGGGGTGGCCTTTCAGATTTCAGATGCTCAAGCCAGGCCCACTGTGTGTCTTTTCCTGCTGCCTGCTAATCCAGATGTAGAACTCTTGGCACTTTCTCCAGCACGGCGTCTGCCTGTGGGCCACCATGCTTCCTGCCATGATGACAATGGACTAAACTTCTGAACTGTAAGCTAGTCCCAATTAAATGCTTTACTTTATGAGTTGTGTGGTCATGGCATCTATTCATAGCAATAAAACCCCAACTGAGACATAATTATTTCTTGCTATGGCTACCTTAGTGGTACTTTTGACTTTTTTATAAGTAGTTTATGACTTTCTTGTTTGGATTTTCATTTTTCTTAGGGTTTACAATTGCCTTTATTTTTCTCCTATTTTAAAGTTTTATTACCTTTAGGTCTTCCAGCATCCCAGGTATCAAATGTATATTTTTCTCCAGTTTATTTTAAAATTATTCTTAGTTATGTATATGTGTCTACACATAAGTGTGTGCACCTGAGTGCAGGTACCCATGAAAGTCAGAGGTGTCTGGTTCCTGGAGCTAGCTGGAGTTACAGGTGGTTCTGGGCTTCCCAATGTGAACGTACTCAGTTTCTCCTAGATGACTTAAGAATCCCAAGTTCCATATTTTTTAAAAACACTTTCCTTAGTTTAACCCATATTACTTTTCTAGAATATCATACTATATTTATTAGTCCGGCTCTTCTTATGGTGACAATTTTTCAGAATCCTTGTTTGGGTGATCTTGCAAGATTTGTGTAGTACCAGTGAGGTACTCTTTAGATTACACCTCAACATGGATGTGTTTAGTGCTTTTTCTCAAGTCACCGTGGTTTCTGGGAGGAGGGTCACAAGAGGCCCAGTGCCACTCTCATTGACGGTATCTGCTCTGACCATGCCATCCCTGTCGATGTGAACTTGGTCAGCAGACTGTGGGAGCTTCTCAGATTCTGTACAGTCACATTCCTGTTTGACTCCTTTTGTGTACTTTTGGGAAAGGTCATTGTACATGCTCCATACTTCAGATGGGAGTTGTGTTTCACCTCTTTGAAGGCAAAGGAGCTCTGGAAATTATTTAAAATTCTCCTGCGTGACATGCTTCTCTCACTCATTTATTCAGTTATTTATATGTGGTCATACAGACTCATGAATATTTATTTTATACTTTGTTTTTAATCAGATACAACTTTATTTTGCTCCTGGAGTTATTTCAGCTTTGACTACTTAGGGCATCTTTCATTTGACTTCTTTCTTCCTTTGACATGTCTCCAATATTATGGGTTTGCAATTTTTCACTTCTTGTGCACTTTCTTACACTCTGGCACCATAGTACATACAAGACTCATTTTGATTCTTACCTAGGTCCTCTAATTAGACCTTTCTTGATACATTTATGAGCCCATTATTATTAGAGATCAATAACTGAGTTCTGGTAGTGTTTGTTGCTATTAAAATGCCTTTTCTTTTTAGTTCTCTCAGTGGGCAGAGAAAAAAAGGAAACAGGTATATAATTTATCAACCAGTATATAACAATGAGTTATTTATAGATGTAACATCATTAGCTAAAGGTGAGTTTATACTGTTATCTCCTATTCTAATCTATCATCACATGGATTATTCTAGTTGATTCCATTTTTTTCCTATAAACTCAGTGCACTAGTGAGAATTCTGATTCTCACTATCCCCTAATATTTCCTTGGTTGTTCTAGTCTAGCAGAGTTATATCATATCAAAACCATTAACTGGTATTCTCATGGGAAAGGACCCTATCAGCTGGAGTTCAGCTAGAGTTAACTTCATGAACCGTTTGTCTTACAAGCGTCGTTCATTCCCAGTACAGCTTAGTTAAGCGACCATCAACCCTCCAGTGAGGTTGTTTCCTACATTTATAATATAGTTGATTATCCTGTCACCTTCTGAATTAATCTTGGGACCTTCAACAACATAATTTTCTTGATGGTTTTTTAAAAAACATTCTCTTTCAAAATTTCTCTTGATGTTTATTTTCTGTTAGCAGATTTCATTAGAGTTCATTCTAATGAAATCTGTGTTTATTTTTTAGGTATCATATTCTTCTAATAGATTATATTAATTGTTTACAATCTGTATCTATGAAAATCCTCTTTCTCATGCCTGCAGTCCCAGCACTTGAGCAAAACAAGTAGGCAGGGTTATGAATTCAAAGCCAGCCTGGGAAATATAGTGAGAAAGAAATTGGTTTAAAAGATGCAATTGGATTCCTCTAGCTAGAATCTCCTATCTATTGCATGCCATAGAATCACTTTCCTCCTCTACAATGGCAAAGGCCTGGGAAGAGGAGAGGAAACTGCTTTGGGGCAATGCATGCACAGTTGGAGGTGTCAAGAGTCCAGCTTACACTTCCAGACAAACCAATGCAAACTACGAAGACAAACCAATGCAAAAATCAGACCAACCAATCACAAAAATCCTCTTTCTGGGGACATTATATGTATTTTTTTAATGTTTCTTTTTCTCCAGATTAGCATGTTTTCTTCACATTTTCTTGGCTTACCACTGTTCAAAATTAAACATTCTCACCTTTCTAGTAATCTTCGCCTCCTGTTCAAAAGTTAGCAGCAGAGAATGCAACTTCAGTCAGGACTCTCTGAGGACAAGAACAAGTCAAGAGTCATGCTACTTCTGAGTTTCCTTAGAGGGCAGCTTGGAACCATAGCTGGGGAAGGCATTGCTCTGTCAACAAAGTGGCTATACAAAGTTCATATCCCCACCAGCAATGGAAGAGTGTTCCCCTTGCTCCACATTCTACCCAGCATGTCATTTGTGTTTTTGATCTTAGCCATTCTTACAGGTGTAAGATGGAATCTTAGAGTTGTTTTAATTTGTATTTCCCTGATGGTTAAGGATGTTGAACATTTCTTTAAGTGTTTCTCAGCCTTCTAAGATTCTTCTGTTGAGAATTCTTTGTTTATATCTGTACCCCATTTTTTAAAAATTGGATTAGCTGATTTGCTGGATGTCAGCATGTAGAAGAATGCAAATAGATTCAAATATATCACCCTGCACAAAACTTAATTCCAAGTGGACTGACCTCAACATAAATCCAGATACACTGAACCTGATAGAAGAGAAAGTGGAAAATAGCCTTGAATGCATTGGCACAGGAGACAACTTCCTGAACAGAACACCAATAGCACAGACACTAAGATCAACAATTAATAAATGGGACCTCATAACCTGAAAAGCTTCTGAAATTCAAAGGACACTGTCAATAGGACAAAATGGCAGCCTAGAGACTGGGAAAAGATCTTCATCAACCCCACATCTGACAGAGGGCTAATTTGCAAAATACATAAAGAACCCAAGAAACTAGACATCAAAATCCTAATTGCATTTTTAAAGCAAGTAAGTTCAATTAGGGTTACTAGCTAGTTATGTAGGTGCTTATTTACAGCAGCAATATATCAGTAACCATGTCAGCAAAGGTTACTGATGCCACCTCTGGCCACTCCCCTTTCTGTTTCTTGCTGGCTGAACACTTTTAAAACTGCTATCTATCATCTGACTCTCAGAGAAGTGGCTGGGTGGTTAAAAGCGCTTGTTGCTCTTACAGATGACCCAGGATTGAGTCCCAGAACCCACATCGTGGTTCACAACTGTCTGTAACCCCAGTTCCAGGGTATCCAATAGCCTTTTCTGACCTCTTTGGGCACCAAGCACACATGTGATGCAATACATACATGCAGACAAAACACTCATATATAAAATGAATAAATCTAATAAAATTTAAGAGAGAATTCCATCATTTCTCTGTCATCTTTTGCGTTACCATGGTTTTGCTGAGGGTCCTGGTGGCAGCAAAGTTAGGTTACTGGGTGCAATCTACTGTTGACCTTTCCCCAAATCCACCTTATAGTTTTTTTAAATGCTTTTATTGTTTTAAGATGTTTGGGATGAAGAGGGTAAATATCTTAGTCTGAACAAGGGTGACACATTAATACTTTTTGATGTTTCTTGTCACCCATCACCATGAATATTTTTCTGAAATATTAGTTCAGATGAAATTACACAGAAATTTTATAATATCCCCTGGACTGAGCATTGAAGTTGGTGAAACACTACCAGCACACTGAAGGTGTTCTGTGCCAGGCCACAGCTGTCCCGTTCTGGTTTTTTAACTTAATCAAGAACAAAGACATTCTTTGTGACTAGGCCCTTTGTTTTTCCTTTTGAGTAAGCCCGGGGAAAGAGCAGCCACACACATTTATGAGGTCTTATAAATCAGTAATATTAAAAGCAACATTGTCTGTTACCACTTGAGGTGCTGGGAGGATGGGGTTCAGTTGAAGTCCTTGCCTCTCCCTGTATGGTTCTGGGTGAAAATCCTTGAAGGTGTTAAACATTAACTTTCCCATTGGGTGCTCATTTATGCAGCATTGTTCCTACATACTAAATGCTTTGAGACAAACATTCCTGGATTCCTCTTTTGCTATGCTATACAATAAGATAAAGCAGATTAAAATTTCCTGTTTGCCTCTTATAAAATGAGCTATCTATGTTATTTTTATAACATATCTTTTTTATTTAATTTATTTTCATTGTTTTCATTGAGCTATATAATTTCTCCACTTTCCTCCCTTCCTCCCCCCTTCCCTTCCACCTTCTCCCATGATCCCCACGCTCCCAGATTACTCAGGAGATCTTATCTTTTCCTACTTCCCATGTAGATTAGATCCATATATGTCTTTCTTAGGGTCTTCTGTCTTGTCTAGGTTCTGCTGTCTATGTTATCTAAATAAAATTTGCTTGTGTGATGACATAGTGCTAGGTGAAACCTGAGTTTAGTATTGGCACTCCTGCTTCTGGGGTGTGTGACGCCTTGGTTTTCCTGAGGTTCTCACCCTCATTTTCCTATTCAGCGAGTCTCACACTTCCTCACTAACGGTGGGGATAACACCTACTTGGGTGGGAGTGACAATAACTCCAGTTAATAAGGAATAAATCCTGGTGTGCCTCTCGGATTGCTACAGTGCTGTGCAAAAGCAAACAGCACTTCTACAAAGAGCGCTTCAGTTGGTTGGAGAAGCACCCACTGAGCAAAGTACTTCTTTGACCAAAGAGCATCCATGGAGACTCATGCTCTCTGCCTCCCAAGCACATCAGATGGCAGGCACTTATTAGATCTTCTGTGCACACCTCTGACTGGGAGAGAGTTAAGATTTTGGCCTAAGATAGGTTCTAATCTTCCCAAAGCCTCTGCTGACGGGTCTCCTGATCTCAAAGTTTAGGCTACTCAAGCTGCTGCGTCCGACTGCTCACCTTATGAGGTTTTTACCTTTAGGAGTTTGTCGACATGTGTCTGCCTCAACAGTCACATCTCTCAAGGGTAACACTTTTTTTTTTCTCTTGGAGAATTCTCTGTGACGTCAAGGATCTCAGACATCTTAATGGATGTTATTCCCGGCCTTTCAGAAGGAAATCCCTCTGAACTTTCCTTGTCTGTTCTGGGCTTGGATATCTGACACTGAAGAGATTTAACACCTAATGTCAGTGACAGACAGACTCAAAGCCATTCTCAAGGATTCTTTTTTTATTTCTAAAATACCTTTTGACCACTGGAAAGCCAGCTGAACTTGCCTTTTGTTTCTTTTAGTATGGTCACAGCAGAAGTAGGGAGGGAAAGGCTATCACAGCTACAGCCTTTTCTTTCCTTTCTTCTTATCCTTCTTCTTGAAAGACTCCTTTGTTCCATCTCCAGTTGCTGGTCTGGAGAAAGTTACAAAGGATCAAGGGAGAGAGAAAAGGCTGGTTACTTTTGTGCCTGGCAGGCTGTGGCTACACAGGCGTTTAGTTTATAGGTTGGTGAAAGCAGATACCAGCCATATTCCTGCAGCCTAACGGCTTTATTACGGCTACGCTACTGTTGCCTGTGCTCTAGTCCATTGGGAGTTAAGGCTTTGCCTGACTTAAACTGACTCTAGAAACACACACTGCCATAGTTGGCTGGCAGCTGTGCTTGGATTTAATTAGGGTAAGTGGAAAACAGATCAGCTGTTTTTACTACCTCTTTCAGGCCACAGTCTCCAACTTGCCTTTTTATTTACTGACTGTTTTCTCTGGGAGATAAAACAACAAATCAAGGGAGATGAAGTGTGATGACGTACTTAGATACTTAGATTTATTGATTGGCTGATGCTGCTTGGTTCAGGGGTTTTAGTCTTCTGGTCTTAATTAAAAATTATTCTTTTTCATTTTAGTTAATTAACTTATTGGGAGGCACACATGTGCCACACAGTGCTTGTGAAGATCAGGGGCAGATTCGGGAGTCACTTTTTTCTCCTTCCACCTTGAGGCCCTCTGTGGTTTCTACAGCGCTGAGTACTCCAGGCCACCTGGCCCATGGGCATCTGCAGTTTTTCAGTCTCCCATGTCACTGTAAGGATGCTGGGATTATAGATGTGCGTCGCCACATCAAGCTTCTTAGCTGGGTTGCAGGGATTGAACTCCTGTCATCAAGACTGTGTGGCAAGTATTTCACTCACTGAGCCATCTATCTTATTGCCCCTAGCCCTGGTCTGTCTGAGCCTCACTATGTAACCCAGACTGGATTTGAACTCGTGATCCTTCTGACTCAGCCTCCAGAGTGCTGGGAATTACATGGCACCACTATGTCTAACTTTTATTTTGTTGTTTGTTTTTTCACTTCTGGGGATTAATTACTGATTGATTGGTTGGTTGATTGATTTCTTGAGAGAGGGACTTACACTGTAACTCAGGCTAGACCAGTACTTGATATGTAGTCCAAGCTGGCCTTGAACTCCCAGTAGTCCTCCTGCCTCAGCCTCCCAAATGCTGATGAGTGATAGCTTGAACTCCTTGGTGACTTCTGTATTGCTATAACAGTCCAGGCTCTGACTGTTTTATATAGTGCATGTTGATAAGCCTCCCAAAATAGACATTCAAATACATGATCAAGATGGTAAGTGTGTAAATAACCCTAGTTAAGAGAAAAGGCAGAGTAAGTGGGAGACTAGTGGCTAGTAGCTAGGAAAAGCTATTACTGAATCAATCATTAGTGCTCTGTCGGAGGTATAATAGCTTATTAATATAGCTAAGATTAGCTTTGGTTTAGCACTGCCATTTCACATTACACATAGCCAAAGTACAAATTGAACAGATTAAATTCACTTGTGTTTTTGTTTTGTTTTTCAGGAGTTTCCAGAGTGGCTGACTGATTGGTCTTAGGTGAAAGAAGGAACACAACGAGGCTAAGAAATCTGGGGCAAGAGGTCAGGCGTTCAACTTTGATAGGGTGAATCCGAGTGTCCAGTGTCTATTGGCTAGACCTGCTCGAAGGGAATCTGACATGGCTCTCATTCATTGGTGAGAAGTCTCTGTTAGCTGGGTTAAGAAGTTTGTGGGGGATGCTAATGAAGACTCTGGGAAGAATGGAGCCCCTTAGAAGGACAGGGGCTAGGATGAACAGTGAACCGTCTAGCACTCTGGAGAATCTAAACACTGTATTTAATGGTAAAGTCTAGGAAAAAATATCCTTAAGATAAAGGAAAGAAGTCTTAGTTATGCCAATTAAGACAAATGCCCACCTGACTCTTAAAATAGTGTCAGCCTGATCCTCCGCAGGCAACGTGAGGATTTCCAGAAGGAGAGGGTCAGGATGCCCCCCACTTGGGACTTTTGACTCTCAGTACTTCTCTTTAAGGGATGCTATCATACCACATGAGGTTTGACACTAGCTCCTTCTTCCCAGTGGTGCCAAGTCCTGTATTTATAGATACTTTCCTAGCAGAGAGAGAAATAATTTAAGAGAATGTGGGCTCTGGTTCTAATTCCTTAGTCTAGTCTTGAGAGTTTATCATGTTATGGCCCACTTCTATAAATATGCGTGAGGGCACCTCATACAAGGCTTGTACTTTTTTCCAAAGTAGACTTCACAATTTCTGACCGATTTTATGGTTAATATTTTGATAGTATTTCCTCAAACTGGTTGGTAATTATTAATGATCTTGAGCATCTTGGCAAATTATTAGGAAAAAATCAATGGCAAGATGGGCTTCTTGTTTATTTTTAAGAAAATATTTTCAGTATTTCACGCATCCTTTTTTCTCCTGCAAATATTCTCTAGTTTCTGACCAGCGACCAAATCTGAGTCCTCGTGAATGGGCTACAAAGAGGGAAAAAGTTTGGTCCTGAAATTCCATGCTTTGCAAGACACTGAAACATCAACCTGAAGTAATTGTTAGTGCATTAAAAAAAAACCAAACAACTAATTACTTTTCATCTGAAAGCCTCGAAGTAAAACATCTGTTTCTGCAGGTGAGAACAGTTCTCCTCTGCAGTGTATTTACAGAGGGTCCAGAGAAAAATAGGTGAATCAAGTTACTTCATCAGTGTAGACAAATGATTGATCTAGTGTCAGGAGATGGGAGCATCACATCTGTTCCTTTTCCCCCTGAATGAAGTAATCTAGGGAGGATAGTACAGTTTTTAGGGCTGGCTTCTTTCTCTCTTTTCTCCCTTTGTTTGGCTTTGTTGCTATTCCTGACAACTGCTTTGCTTTGCAATTCCAAGTCATCTCCCATGACTTCATTCCATATGTGCAGCGTAGATGATCAGATAACCAACATCCATTACTGCAGTGATACAGCCACCTCCTTCCTCTGAAAAGGACGTTGATGATGCTTGTCACAGATAGTTAGCAACCAGAAAGTGATTCTGGCACATCTATGCATTTCTGTCCCTATCAGTTTGTGTTTCATATTTACCAAGGTGTTTGTCAGTTTTTCATTTCTATGCCGAGATGCCAGAGGCTATTCCCTTTATACATAAAAAGAGGGATGCATCTAGCTTACAATTTGGGGGTGCAAGGGCACAGTGCTGGCCCTGGTAAAAAGCCTCATGGGAGATGACATCAGAGTGGCATGATGCACTTGAGAAGCAGCAGTCACATGACAAGACAGGAAGACAGAGTGGGACTCAGAGGTCAGCATGTTTCTTGTAGTAACATCATATGGGAACTACTAACCCCCTCCACAAACCCAGAATAAATCTCTTTCAAGGACATGATTCCAACTGTCCTGAGTTCTGCCATCATTTCTTTAGCCTCATCACATTGGTGGCTAAATTTCCAAAACATGAACCTTAGCTGACATACTCAAACTGTGTCTAGACTACAGTATTAAGAGTGAGAGCCAAAATAGCTTAGTGGCTAAGAAATCTTGCAGAAGATTGGAATTTCATTCCTAGCACCTCAGAACTGCCCGTAACTCTTCCTCTAGGGGATCTAATGCCCTCATCCTCTAGGGCAGCTGAATGCATATGAGCACACACACAGACTCAAACAAAAACAAAATAACAGGAGTCAGGGAGTTTTTCCCAAGTCTGTTTATGACTGTTGTATTTTCTATTTAATATATAAAGTATTAAATAGTATGAACGTTGAAGAAATATAAGTATGAAAAGAAAAAGATCCATTTTATGAGAATTAATAAAATTTTGGGTAGGAGCTATAAAAGAGAGTACCGCATGATAAAGCATAAAGAAGACACCACAAAATTAGGAGACACCAAAATATTCATAAATATGCAGAGCAGTGTATAGTCATGCTTCTTACCAGCTGACAGTATCTTTTTATTCCATTAAAAAAAGAAATGGAAACTAGAGGCTGATAGTGAGTCCTCATGCATGAGAGCAGCAGACTGCCAATCAGATTGGAAGGGATGTCCTGCAACCAAGACTGACTAGCGCATTCACAAAGAAATGATTTATGCAAAAAATAAATGACCTAGATGCACATTTATAATTTTTTCTCACTTTCCCTCTTTGTGAACCCAGGCCTCATTGCATCTGCGTATGGGAATTTCGCTTTGAATCGTCAGGAGTTCAGGACTGGCCTGTTCTGTTAACAGCAGCAGAATTCGCCGTACTCATGGATGCCATGACTAAGATCCTGAGAACATTGCTATCCCTCGCGTCTGAGGCATTCATATTTATTTAAAGGGTAATTCAATTATAGGACAATAGCATCAGTTTCCGGGTTTGAATCCTGCTTCTGTTTCTGACTGGTACCCTACTATCACACAACTTTGAACACTGACATGTACAATAATAAGGATGCTAGGAGGATCAGCTGTTCATAAAACAAAGCGGAGCACCCATTTATAGCAGACAGGACAGGGAGGGTATTTCTATTTTCCTTTTAAAGTATTTTTTTTAAAAGTAATTCTTCTTTCCAATAGACTTAATTGAATGAAGAACTCTGGAAATCGTTGGATGAAAGAGATTGAACTTTGTGCCCCGTTTGGAGGTAGCTAAGGTAAATTGGAGAGGACCCAGGAACAATAGGATCCTGTAATTAGATTACATGGTGGCCAGAGGTCAAAACCCAGGAGCAAGCAGGACTTTCAGTCAAGGGTCAGTGATCAAGCCTAGGCGGAGCTCAGGGGTAGCTGCTGCCAAGTGTCCTCCGAGGGAGCCTGGGAGAAAAGCAGGGCGCCGAAGACCATGAGCCACGCTCCTGGATCACAGCTGGCCAAATCCGTGCTGTTTTCTGCAGCTTACTCTCCACAGCGTGGAGAATGAGCCTCTAAAGCTTAAATCACATCTGCCATTCCTGTCTTTAAACCTCTAGAGAGGCGTAAGAGCCAAACTCCTAGCAAAGGGCCCACGAGTCTCGGCAGTTACCAGCGCCCTCACGTACCTTCTTCCAGACACCACTGGCCCTCTTGGTACTCTTTTAAAAAATATTATTTTTTGTTTTGCATTTACTTGTTTATTCAGGGACAGGGTACATGTGTGAGGTCACAGGACAAGGCATGGGAGTGAGTTCTCTCTTTTGCCGTGTGGGTCTTGAGAATCAAACTCAGATTATCAGGCATGGTGGCAAGTGCCTTTCCCAGCTGGGCCATCTCTCTAACCCCTCATTGGTATTCTCTCTTCCTTTACCTTTATCTAAAGATTTATTATTTTTATTTTATGGGTATGTGTGCTTTGCCTGCATGTATGCCTATGCACCGTGTGTGAAGTCCCTGTGGAGGTCAGAGGAGGTCGTTCGATCCCCTGGAGCTGGAGTTAGTAATGGTTGTGAGCTGCCAAGAGGGTGCTGGGATCTGTACCTGGGTACTAGGTCTTCTATAAGAGCAACAATCAATCTTAAGGGCTGAGCCATCTCTCAGCCCTCTCACTAGTATTTAAAGAAAGAGAGATCGTGTATGCTCTTGTCCTGTGTCTTCAGAAGGCCCACACCTACTTGCCCTTGTATTAAACTCTTGGCTCCAGTCTCACTTTCCCAGGAAAGCGGACTTCAGTCCTCACTCACACCCATTTTCTGCTCACCTTACTCCTCCTTTTTTATTGTATGTGAATTAGTAATTTAGTTTTCTTATGTGCCTATTTGCTAGACTGTAAGTTTTCTGAGGGCAGAGAACCTTAACTATTTTGTTTATTAATGTGTCTGAGAGCCCGAGACAGTTCTTGGCACATGGTCTCATTAAATGACTGAAGGAACCAATGAGCTGAAGCACCAGGACCAGCCTGGATTGAAGACAGCCCGGAGCGTTCTTTGCCACTGACTGAGCACTTGCGGACCGAGGGCAAAGAACTGCACAGGACAGCAGAGATTTCCGACTCCAGCTGGTCTGACAAGTCTCCCCTTTCCCTAAATCATCGCATTTCCCCAACTTTATTGCCTTAGATTCTGGCTTGCTCAGGCAAAGAAAGCCAGGGAGCCGTGGATAAGATCTCAATGATCCAGATCACAGAAATGTTTTAGCTTCAACTTTGTGACAAAGAAACAAATGGCAACTAAAGTCTTGCTCCTTCCTCCTTGCTCCTCTCTGCTTTGGTTTAAGGACTACCCTGTGATTCAGAAGTTATTACTTCTCTTTGGTTCTTTCAACTCTTGTAACTTCTGATCATCTCCCAGGTGGATTCATCTTTGTCGTTATTTTTCCCTCACCCCCATTTTTTAAAGCTGATTGTGATGTAAACGTTTCCAGTTTTCATAAAGTGCCTCTGTTCTTTATATATAAATACTAATCATACAATTACTTCAATTGATTTTGGGGTATACACTATCTATCTAGGTCTGACTAGCATCTGATCTTGTTCCACTAGCCTTCACTCCAACCTCGAAGGTAGGGGTTTGAACTCAGTAAATTTATTACCATCTGTTCAGCATGCATGTAATCTCCGGACCAGTCCCTTAAGTTTCATGGGAAGTAAATGGTTATAGATTCCCAAATCATACCTCAAGTAACCAAAAATTAATCAGTATTTTATTAACTTCAAAGGAGAAACTCCTGACTCAAGTCCAGAATTCTAGCTATTAACTAGAACATGCCTTGGTGTCTGTGGAGTAGTGAACCCATGTGGCCAGTAGGTTGTTGTAGCCATCGCCAGGCAGCTTTACTGTGGAAGTCTACCAGTTTCTGTAGCATTTGACATGTCTTATCCCTTGCAAAATAAGCAAGCTCTACCTGCAGTTTCTTCTATCCCACAACAGATATTCAGATACTATTCAAGGAGACCTTTGTTCTTTTATAGGCAGGATTATTAAGTCATCTTTTGGCTCCAAGTCTGAGGGTTTTTTTTTTTNTTTTGAGATAGGATTTCTCTGTGTAGCTTGGGCTGTTCTGGAACTCAGTGTATAGACCAGGCTGGTCTCAAACTCAGAGATCAGCCTGCCTGCTGGGATTAAAAAGCATGCACTACTATGCTCAGTTCAGATTAATTTTTGAAGGAATGAGAGACAATTCATTTGGTCAGTATATCTAGGGATAAAGAATAAAAAGGGTGTCTGAAAGACTACAGGCAATTGTCAGAACAGGTATCAACATTATTCGCCTTCCTTAATGTTTTTCCTCTTCCTTCAAGTAAAAGAAAATAGTGTGACTTAAAACCAGGTAAGTAAAAGTCCACAGACCCAAATTCTAACAGCCAAATCAGACGGAAAGGTCAATCAATAGTCTTAACAAGGGTTTGACAAACTATGGCCCTTGGCCAAAACATTGCTGCTCTCTATTTTAGTAAATAAAGTTTAATTGGAACATGGCTGTGTGTGCTCTTTTAGTTACTACTGTGAGAGCTTCTAAACAAAGGCAGCAGTGGGCGAATCAGTGGAGTTAGAGGTAGCAATACCAAAAAATATACTACTTGCTCTTTAGGGGAAAATGCCTGAACTACCAGCTGGATTGCTAACAGGTTATTCTAATTTATTCTAATCAGTTTTATAGGAAATGACGGAGCAATAAAATCATATAACCTTACTAATTATCTCTGAGTTACGTAAATGATATTTCCCAGTTGGATTGTTCACAAAGTAACCCAGGAACCCAATGCTGAGGCACTTCAAGCCGTTGTAAGCCTGCAAACTCACATGCAGAATTATTAAATGGGCCTGAAAGCATAGTCTCCATTTAAATGGGGTCAGGGGCAGTAAATAGTCACAGGGAGATTTTTTTTTCTTATTGGTATATTTTTAAGAGTATAATTTTTTTGCCTTCATATATGCCTGTGTACCCCATGTGGGTCTGTTGCTCATTGAAGCCAAAAGAAAGCATTACATCCTGATATATCTACAGTACAACATATATAGCTAAGACTCAGAATCCATTGCCTAAGTAGGGCAGAAGGATTCTAAGAGCCAGAGGACCAGGGAGTTTGCTGTGAGAGTGTTTCCTAAAGATATAAAGAGGCTCCACCTATGAAGTCTTATCAATAGGACTGTCTAAACGTAAACTCAACAAGAAAGGCACCAATAGATATGCTAATAAGAATGGGAAAACTCAGGAGGTCTCCAACTTTCATAAAGAACTACAGGCAGGAACAGGCCTGAGCCAGTGACCTGTGCAGGAGCAGATACAAGGGAGCAACCACTGAGGGAGCAGGCCAACTGGACTCAAGTCAAGGACCTCCAAGGGAGCAGGCTTGAGCCAGTGACCTCCATAGGAGCAGAACAGAGGCAGTGATCTCTGCAGGAGTAGATACAAGGGAGTGATTGCTGAGGGAGCAGGCCCTAGCCAGAGACCTCTGTGAGACTTGACTCTAGTCAGGGACCTCCTAGGGAGCAGGCCTGAGCCAGCAACTTCCGCCAGAACAGGTCTGAGTCAGCAACCTTTGCCAAAGCAGGCCCAAGGCAGTGACCTCAGTAAGAGCAGCCCCAAGCAAGCAACCTCCATAGGAGCAGGCCCTAATGACCTCTGGGATTCCAGAGCAACACCTGAGAGCACCAACTGACTTCCAGGAACACTGAGAGACCTCCGGGGTGACTGGAACCATGGCCCTGATTGCATCATGAGGAGCAACCATCTGAGCCTTGGATCCTCTGACACCTGGAAGACTAATCACCAGTGACACAGCCACAACCATACCAATCAGGGGAAAGATGGGTAGATGAGGTAAGAACACACTCAACACCACACAGAACAACATGATACCAACAAAAACTAGTGGCTCTACAATAGCAAGATTTGAATACCCAAATGCAGATGAAGCAGAAGAAAATGACCTAAAAGAAAACCTTAGGAGAATGTTTGAGGCCCTTAAAGAGAAAGTGAAAAATTCCCTCAAAGAAATGGAGGAAAAGACAAATAAAAAATTGGAAGAAATCAACAAATCCCTTAAAGAAAACCAAGAAAAAGAAATCAAACAGATGAAAGAAGCAATTTAGGACTTGAAAAGTGAAATAGAGACAATAAAGGAAACACAAACTAAGGGAGTTCTGGAAATGTAAAATATGAGAAAACAATCAGGAACCACAAATACAAGCATGAACAGAAGAATACAAGAGACGAAAGAGAGAATCTCAAGCACTGAAGATACAATAGACGAAATAGACTCATCAGTCAAAGAAAACATTAAATC
>LOJH01003102.1:12172-23694 GCA_001685095.1 Ellobius talpinus | reverse complement strand
GGGTTTCTCTGTGTATCTCCAGCTGTCCTGGAACTCACTCTGTAGACCAGGCTGTCCTCAAACTCAGAGATCCCCCTGCCTCTGCCTCTCTGAGTGCTGGGATTAAAGGCATGTGCCACCTCCACCTGGCTAACCACTTCTTTCTTATTGAAAATTACTTCAGAAATTCTAATTCTTTCGCCATTCCACATAATTTTATCATGTTTTTGAGCATATGTATCTACGAAGATTCTCGCTAGCATTTTGATAGGAACTGTGCTTAAGTTAGATGTCCATTTGGGGGAATGGATATCTTTAGTGTGTTGGGTCTTCCAAGTTCTGAGCACAGTGTCTCCTCACTTCTTGGCTTGGTTCCACCAACATGTTGTTGTTTTCGACATTTGAGTGCAACACGTTTTTCTATATTTACAACTACATGACTTTCAGCAGTTATAAACGGAAGTGTAGCATTTTAGTGTTCGTGTCTGTGTTATAGGAAGGCAATGGCTTTCATATGTTTCTCTTGTCTTGCTGAACTTGCTAAGTGCTCTGTTCATTCTGCAGGTTTCTCTGTGGATTCACAGAGACCACTGTGCTCTTTGCAAGGGGGCTCACTGGGTGACTCCCCTTATGAGCTGGATGCTGGTCCAGCTTGACTTGACTGTGTGGTGAGACAGGGCTGAGCACAACTCTAAGAGCCCATGTCCTGCCTTTTCTCATCTTAATGGGATATCACTCGGGCTTTCATCATAAAGTCGGTTAACTGTAGGTCACAGGGCCTGTCTCTCCCTCACCATCATCTCTCTCTTTCCTGTCTTCCTTCTCCATCCCTGTCTCTCTTCCTTTTTTGACAAGTTTTAGAAATTCCCTCATTCATATTTCCAAAGGTTTTTTTTTAAATATCATGAATGGGTACTGACTTTTATCAATCACTGATTTTTCAAATATTGAATTAGCTTGCACTCCTGGAATATACTTCTATAGTAATTCATTTTTGAATACTGCTAAATGCTCTCTGCTGCAGCTGGTAAGGACTTTTGTATAACTGTTTATGAGGGATATTTGTAGTTTTCTGTGCAGTCTTTGGTTTGGGAGCCAAGATAACACTAATTTCACAGAACGAATTGAGAAGTATCCCTTCTGATTCTATTTTCTGCAAGACATTGTGCAAAATTGCTGTGAATTCGTCTTTAGATCTGGAGATGTTTTTATTAAAACCATCTGGGCCTGGAGAGTTCCGCTTTGGGAGTTTGAACAGTAAGAGCTCCGTCCCCTCGGTTCTGGGCTATGAGCTGCCACACTGTGTGCCTTTGGGGATCCGTCTGTTGAAGCTTCTAAGTACTGAGCCATCATTGCCCCTCCTTGCTCTCTTTTCTTGCCTCTGGGGTTCCCATAGGGAATGAACCCAAGGCCTTAGTAAGCGAGCTATGGTTCAACCCCCCAGTCCCAGTGTAATTTATTGATCTTTTACAGCCGCTGGCTCTTCTCTCTTCTGTTGCTTTGGCTTCCACTGACTTCTGTTTATTATTCCTTCTGCTCACTTTGCTCTAACTAGTTCTTCAAGGGGGTTCTTGAGGCGAGAGGTTGATTATTGGCCAGAGACTCTCACTTCTATCTCTGCGTGTTTCCCTTTCAGCTGGCCTCAGCAGCATTCTACAGCTCTCAGGTGTTGAGTTTGCATTCCCATTGAATTCAGCATATTTTAAATTGTCTCTTGATACTTCCACTTGGCCCATGGGTTATTAAAGAATGTGCTGTTTAGTTTTCAAGAGTTTGGATATTTTCTTGCTGTCTTTCCGTGATTGATTTACAGTGTGTGTGGTGGAGGACAGGTTCTGTGTGGTTTTACTTAAGTGTTCGGGTTTGTCCGATAGACTAGCATAAGGCTCTCTGGATAACGCTCTATGTACTTTGAAGAGACTGGATGTTCTGCTCCTGTGGGAAGAGGGTTCTCTTGGTATCAAATTCAATGGCTTCCTGGTATCATCATGTTCTATGTCCTTGTGAGTTCTAGCCCTCATCCTTCCTCCTCTCTTTTTTACTTCATGCTAAGGATGGACCTCAAGGTCCTCGGCAAGTTCACCACCACTGAGCTACATCTTCCCCCATCCTTGCTAATCTTCTACCTACTTCTCTCTCATTCCTTGACAGAGATGTGCCACAGATGAGTTTCCCCCTTCATTTCTATAACACTTGCTTATGCTCTCCCAAATCCTTCTCAGTGCATTCCCAGGAGGGCCACCCTGCCTTCCTAGTGGCTTGGTCTTCTTGTACTGTACCTTTCTCTCTGAGTTGCTGTGGTCTTGTCTGTCACAGAACAGTAACTGCAAAATGATTCAGGCTGTGCTTTATCTTCATGTTGCTTACTCCTCCATCCCCTGAGGTTCCGTGGTTGAAGGGAAGGGGAAGCAGGCTTCCAAGAGGACCTTACTGCAGGGCACAGTAGTCTCTGCAGCATAGGGCTCCAGCATCAGGGTCTGATGGCTTTCTGTCTTTAGGAGCTGCATGGTGCTCAGTCCTTTAGCTGGAGAAATGGGCTTTTGTGTGCAGAGTGGTATTGTCTAGGTGCCTTGGTACATCCAGGTTACTTCTTCCATTCTAAGACTGGGCACACCTAAGGTACAAAGTCAAGGGAGCATCCTGCTGTGTCTTTGTTCCTACTCCATGTTTTCAGAAGCAATTCTACTTAGTTGGTTTTATTTGCTTTATTCTTTGAGGCCAAGCTCCCTGTTTTGGTGGGAGGAGGACAGGGTCTCATGTGTCTCAGGTTGGCCTCAAACTCACTATGTAGCTGAGATAACCTCAAACTTTGGATTTTTCTGTCTTCCTTGTTCCTTCTCCAGTGTTGGGATTAAAGGCAGGGACCACCGCACCTGGCTTCTGTGGTACTGGGAATCGCACCCAGGCTTTGTACATGTTAGGGGAGCACTCTACTCACTGAGCTGCATCTCAGTCCCCAGGCTTCCTTAATTGCTCTAGTGAGAGGTCCTTCTCACAAGAAGAGAAGTTCTGTCTCAAACCCAGAAGAGCTCTGGGCATAGGTGGAGGTAGAGGATAGACTGTGTTACCCCTGCACCGCTCCCCACCTTCTCAGGAAAGGTGATCAAATCAGCCCTCAGCACAGTTTGACGTGATCCTCAGTGTGTCTATGAGACTGAGCTTCGAGCAAGTAGGCCCTGTGTTCTTTCTTCACTGCCGGATGCCCAGGGCCTACACCACACTGTTCCTGGCACCAAACAATAAATATGTAAATATTGGTTGGATAAAGTTGCTTCATTCACCTGCTCAGCTTCTCACCTGTCACATACAAAACTGGCAAGAGGGAAAGACACAAACAAGGTTGTGTTTAGAAATGAGCAAGATAATGGATGCAACTGAAGTGTTCAGCATATTGTTCAGCTCACAGGCAGCCAGACAACAGGCTGCCCTCATTTCAGTATGAGCACTCCTGTTACCATGCTCACATGAGTTCTCTGGTTCTCTGTCGGCATCTGTTAGTGCAGCTAATGATCTGTTCGAAGAGTTGTGCGCGTTTGCCACTGGCAGACGCCAACTGGTGAGATGATTCTGTTAAATCCTAACTCTGTCTCTCTGGTTCATGTTTTTCTGGACAGGTCCTGCAACTGGGCTCAGACATCCTGCCCCAGTACAAGCAAGAGGCGCCAAAGACCCCCCCTCACATCATCTTACACTACTGTGTTTTTAAGACCACGTGGGATTGGATCATCTTGATCCTGACCTTCTACACGGCCATCCTGGTCCCCTACAACGTCTCCTTTAAGACCAGGCAGAACAACGTGGCCTGGCTGGTGGTGGACAGCATTGTGGACGTCATCTTTTTGGTGGACATTGTTCTGAATTTCCATACCACCTTTGTCGGGCCGGCGGGGGAAGTGATATCTGACCCCAAGCTTATCCGCATGAACTACCTGAAGACGTGGTTTGTGATCGACCTTCTGTCCTGTCTGCCCTATGACGTCATCAACGCTTTTGAGAACGTGGATGAGGTTAGTGCCTTTATAGGTGATCCAGGGAAGATTGGTTTTGCTGATCAGATTCCACCACCACTGGAGGGGAGAGAGAGTCAGGTACATCCCTCAACTCTTGGACCTTGTTGTCATGTCTTTAATGCTGAATGAAATGTGGGTGGTCAACACAAGAGTCCCCCGAGAGGGTGGGAGGCAGCATGCGTGATGGCCACAACAGAGGGAGCATGTGCCATGTGCCTGCCGTTCCTGCCCTGGGGAGGCCCAGAGGCCCTGCATGTCAATGAGCGGGTGTGGAAGAGGCTCACTCTTCCTCCGTGTGGAGTGCAGCTGCTGGCTCAGGGAGGGGAAGCTGCAGAAGCAGCCATGCATGGCCGTTGCACCAAGGAGCCTTTCCCCCAGCACTCAACCACTGGATGTGGATCTGCTGGATATTCTGAGGGCGGGGCCTTCTCTTATCTGCCCTGAAGCTGGTTGTTTCACAGGCTACTAACTGTGGTCACTGATGCGTTTCCTCTCATTCTTTTTTCTGGGTGAATGTTGCAATGAGTTTGGAGGTGACTGTGTGCTGGGCTCCTCAGGTCCATGCTGCAGTTGAGTGCCATGGTTGTAGGGTCTGTTGCTTTGGCGTCTTATAAATGCTCTCAACCATGTTGGGATTAGAGTGCGCTCAGGTAGACACTGAACAGGTGGGTGCCTGTGGCAGGAAGGGGCCCCTGGACTAGTTGGGAGCAAATGTCTCCTTTGAGAAAGCAAGGATGCCAAGTCCCTTCCAGAGCAGTATAGATTCCCATGCGACTGGTTCTCGTGGGGAGTTCTCCTCCATTCCGGATTAAGATTAGGTGGCTTGCTTGATAAGCCAGTGTGTTCAGCACCGGGATCACGTTGTCTCAGATGGCAGAGGGTCAGGAGGATTAACCGTGTCATCTAGGCAGTCATCTGGAGGCTGAGCTGAGGCTTGGCACATCCTCTGGAGTAAAGGGCAGCCATGGGAGGAGGTATCACTGTGCCTCTGCCTTCCGACCAGCATCAGCAGTTGCTGATGACACCAGCTGCTTCCTGTAGGGAAACCAAAGGGCTATGCTACTCTCTAGCTGAGGGGAGCTTCCCTACCAAATGCTGCCGAGGTTAGAGTGTAGAGGACACAACTTGATGCACACACGCTCTTGGTTCAGAACAGCCCCGGCTCTGTTGGTGTGCAAGGTTTTAAAGTACTTCATTTGTTTTTGAGACGGGGTCTTGTGTAGTTAACCTGGTAATTGTAACATAGCTGGCTTTAAACTTGCAATCCTCCTGCCTCAGCCTCCTCTGTGCTGTATTACAGTGTGGCATTACATGTGTGTGCAAGCATGTCAAGGACTAACTCCTACATGGCTTCTGAGTTTTGCAAGGAGCTGCAATGAGTGGGGGCAGACATTAGCAAACTCAGAATCACCTCTGTGAATGCAGAGCACGCTGGGAAATGCTTTTCTCTGTGGATACAGCTTCAAAAACTTTTGTGTCATTGGCTTGGATAATCCAAATGAATTATTATAATCTAAAAGAGCATTTTATATACATATGGGAAATCAATATTTTATTACAACAAACAAATAATCTAACACTTGAGGGACTGTGAGAGCTTAATGAACAGGAGTGTTTGTGAAAGCAAGAGGGCCCGAGTTCAAATCCTAGCACACAAGGTGTAACTGCATCCCTGCAGCCCCACTGTGGGAGCTGCTGCCAGCCAGCCTAGCTGGAACTTAGTTCCAGTGTCAGTGAGAGACCCCGTCTCATGAAATGAGGTGGAGAGTGAGAGAGTAAGATACCAGATGTCTTCCTCTGGCTTCTGTGTACTGTGCACACCTGTGTACATTCATACACATATACACCATACACACATGTATATATACACATATAAGTACATACCATATACACACTGCACACACATGTTCACATACACATATAAACATACACGTACATATACCACACACATGCATATATACACACAAGTGTATACTATACACATACCATACACACATGTTCACATAAACATACAAACACATGCATGCATATGCCATGCACACATATACACCCATATAATATATATGTACCATACACACATATAACACACACATACATAGCTATGCTATATACACATGCCCACACATACATAAACACACACATATATACCATGCACATACCATATGCATACGTACATGCATATACGTATATACCATACATACATCATACACACATATGCATAGAGACACATACACTCACACAGCCACTTGGGTTAGTAAGATAAGCCATGTGTTATTTATTGCAGCGGTGCTGGAATTCTGTAACTAAGCAGAACAGGTATTCAGCATCCATGGGTTCACCTTGGGATCTGGCAGAGCTACAAACACATATGAAAGTGTGGCTCCACAGCCTGGAGGCTAACAGGACCAAGAGCTTGTCCATAGGCACTGTGTGTGCTGAGCTGGAAGGCCTTCAATTCTGAGCACCCAGTGATGGCCTGATTTCCGGGTTCACGGGATGGATTGGTAATAGGAAAGGTGTCTGCTATCTGTAGGCTTCGGGAGGTAAAGGGCTTGGAACCAGCTCTCCTACCCCCTCATGATCATAAGCAGTACTTCCTGGATTAAGGGATCCAGTCAGGACAGTTTTAAAACTTTGGGTGACAGCTGAAAGTGTCTTTCACACACCAGTCCTGATGTGAGGGAGCTGGGGGTTGGGTCTCAGGACCTCCTGGTGTAACCGCGGTCACCATTGCAGTCTGGTCCATGCCACTTTGAGTTCCCTGCCAGCTCCAAGTTCAGATTTGTTGGGCTCTTACTCTGCTATGCATTGGCCTTACTTCCAGAAGCTCTTTGTAAAGATAAGAGGCCGTGCCTCTGCCCTTTGACCCTCAGTGCCAGGGGAGGAAAGTGAAAGAGGGGGGACATTTAGCAGATGATGAGTGGAGGTCACTGGAGGTCAGAGATGGAGAAGACCTTGTGAGCTCACGGGCAAGAGGGAAGACACAGGGAGATCTGCCCCACCCGTGATCTCAATCACCTGGTGCCCCTCCTGCCCTCTCTCCCTTCTTCCCGACCACAGGGCTGATGAAATGGGCACACCACACTGACTTCTAACGTGTGTGGCTACCCCTTGACTTGTAAAATGTGGGGGAGAAGTTGGGAATTGGGTATGGTGGTAGGGAAGAGGCAGCTGTGATGTTGATCTGATGCCCAGTGAGGGCAGACCGACCCGTCCCCAAAGGCCTCCCTTTTGGGAAAAGCTACCATTAACATAATGAGAGGGAAAGGCTGGGCCCAGGGCAGGCAGAGGAGGTTGGGAGGCCATGAGGGGCATCCAGAGTTAGTCTTGGGGAGAGTACAGTGATGTCCCTTTAGGAGTGCTCTGATTCACGGTTTGGTGGCTCATACTCCATGCCCACTCTCCCATTACCTGTGGATGAAGTCGTAGCATTGCTGATCTAAGACTATACTACTCTCTGGTCTAGATTCTTATTCTGGGAGACAGTAGAAAGAATGAAGAAACTACAGACTTATTTGCCACTAAAAAAAGTACATGGAGTTTAACTGATTTTTTTCCTGGTGTCTTCTCAATTATGCCAGTGGAGACCACCAAAGAAGAGGGGACAAGACAGAAGTGTCTTTGCTATGAGTGTGTGTGTGTGTGTGTGTGTGGTGTGCGTGCGTGCGTGCGTGCGTGCTTGTGTATGTGTGTGTGTTTGGTGGCAGAGAGTCTTGAAGGGGAAAGATTGGATCCAGCTCAGGTCTGGCTCAGGAAAAAGCTGGAGAGAATTGCTAGCGCCTGTGGTCTTGGATCCAGCTTGTGGCTATAGCCCTCTTGGTGGCTCAGGCTGAAAATGACCCCTTTGTTTCCGCTTGCTTCCCTTATGTAGATGGCCTCCATTTGCGTCACTCTGTGCCTGTGGGTGACCATCTGCTCTGAGGCCTGTTGGGGATATGTCTGCGCGTTAGTTCACTGGGCTGGAGGACAGAGGTCTGGAGACTGGGGGAGCTGACGCCTGGAAAGGGCATGTTGGAGCCCTTGGCCGATGGTTGGCCTGGCATGCTTCCTGGACTGCACTGGGGTCATGAGGGATGAAGCTTTCCTTCTCCTAAGGAAACCTTGGTGCTTGTTTGCTCTTGCAGTGTGGAAGTGCAGAGGGAAGAAGGGAAGGCTGTGTGTCTCTGGGTCACTGGGTGTGCTGATCAGAGCCAGCTGGTGCCAGCTACCTGTTGATAGTCACTAAAAGCGAGGCTTGCTGATGGAGGCAGACTCTCTTCATCTTCTAAGGGCCCTAAATGTTTTGCTCTGTGGGGAGTAAGGAGAAGGGTGATTTTTCTACTGTGTGTGACCCTGTGCCTGTCACGTTGCCTCCTTGGACTTGGTCTGCTCCACTCTGCAGAGCAGGTGCTGTCCCTGACTTGTAAGTAGGGCGAGGGGCAGTAGTCTGTCCTCTCGTCTGGTGCCTGCT
Source organism: Ellobius talpinus (assembly GCA_001685095.1). Lineage (NCBI taxonomy): Eukaryota > Metazoa > Chordata > Mammalia > Rodentia > Cricetidae > Ellobius > Ellobius talpinus. The sequence continues at coordinate 15,255 of LOJH01003102.1, read as the reverse complement.
GCCTTGTGGGGAGAGGCTGGCCTGTGGGCTCCCCTTACCTCAGCCTATGCTTTCTCATGCTGCCTTGCTGGAGGGTTGAGTTGCCAAAAAGACTATGTTTCAGTCCCTAGACCCTTGTTACCTTCTGTCACTGTAAGTCAAGGCTGCCTGGAAACCACCCTGGGCCAGCTTTCTGCTGTTAAAGATGCTGGCTACAGGCTGGTGTGGTACAGACCTAAGGCAAGGGGATACTGAGTTCAAGTCAAGCTTTGGAGATACAGTAAAACCTTATCTCAAAAAACCCCAAAACAGACAAATATACAAAAACAAAAAATGAAAAGAAGTCTGATTTTGTGTTGGAGGTCTCCAATCTCAGCTCCTCAGGAGGCTGAAGAAGAAAGACCGTGAGTTTGAGGGTAGCCTAGGCTTTCTGGGGAGACCCTGTGTCAGCCCCACCCCTTCCCTCAGGTTGTTTTCTGACCCACAGCATCTGTCCTGACCTACCTCACCCACCCTTGTCTTGTCCTACCTCAGGCCATGTGAAGGGCGCAACACCTCCCAGGTTCCACCTGAGCCTTGGCTTGAGCTTGTTCTCTCTGCAGTTCTTCCCACCCTGAGACGGTGTGTCTGCTTGCTTCTCAGTTTTGACTATAAGGGGGTAGCAGAAATCCTTCACACAGACATGAAAGATATAAAGGCCAAGGGAAGGGGCACAGAATCAAGAACGCTGCAGGATGTTCGTGTCTGTCCCTGTGCCTCCAGTCACAGTGACTTACTTGCTGGAAGTGTCACTGATGTATATTAAGGAGCTACTGTAGGCTGCTGAGATGAGTCTGTTGGCATCCACGGGTCTCACCCCTCATTCTGCCCTCCATGTGCAGGGGACCCAGAGGAGGAGGGGACTGCGGGGCAGAGTCTGCACTGGTCCAGGCTGAAATGATGGTCAGTGCTCCTCAGTGCCGACTTCCAAATGTTGCTATAACTAAAGAAACATTGTGGTGTAAGCCTATCCTGGAATATCATTCATCAAGAAAAGAGCTACCTCATCATGGAAAGATGTGGAGAAAATGTAGGCTTACATTGCTAAATAAAATAAATCTACCTGTTCTCTGATCCCGAGTGGAGAGAGGAGGAGGAGGTAAAGAGGAGGCACAGGGCAGAGAAGTGACGCTGTGTGACACTGGGATGGCCACGTGTCTCTCGACACTAGTCTGAACCACACGCCATGCTGGAGAGATACCGAGCCCTAGATACCAGCTCAGTACCTCTGCTAATAATAAGCACCGGCATTGACTCAGTGGTTGCATCGTGCCGGGCTAGTGCAAGGCATTAGTGACCCCTGACATTGACTCAGTGGTTGCATTGTGCCAGGCTAGTGCAAGGCATTAGTGACAGCTGGCTCCGTGTACTTCGCTCCACTCTGCTCTAAACCAAAAGTACTCTAAAAATAATATCTGTAATTAAAAACAGAGACCCCGTTGCTGTTGTAAGATTCAGGGTTGTCCCGCATTTCTGAGACTCAGAAAGAAAAGCCCAGATGTCCCCCTCCTACCCCTTTTCCCTGGGCAGCAGAGGAATCAGTGAGTGTCTACTGGAAAGAAGGGCAGGTGAGGGCTGGGAGCCAGCCAGAGGTGCATGCCGCGGAGCACACCTGACTTGTGTGCGTTCAGAGTCATCTCAGAGGAACGGAGAGGCGTTCCCTGAAGAGGGTGAGCAGGCCAGGTGTTGGAGTTGCCACCAACCCCCATTATCACCAGCCAACCCTGCATGCGAGTGCCAGGGCCTGTTGCTGAATCTCATGCAAGTTGCCCACCTGAAGTTTTGGCCCATTGACTTCAGGAGGTGCCCACTAACTCAAAGTGAGCATTGGAGACCAGGTTAGAGAGTTAGCAGCACCCTGGCTGCTCCCATAGCATTTCTAGGACTTTCTCGTGGGTGTATGGATGCAGCAGTTTTGTTCTTGTTTCTGCTTGTGGAAGGGAGGATGTCGGAGGGACAGATGGCTTCTTTAATAGAGGCTGTAGTGGAAGTGTAGGGTTCAGATGCTGTGCTTGGCACAGGGCCCATGGAGTGATCAGGTTTGATGGGAGGGCATTGAGAGACACAGTGCTCTGTGGCCTGGAGTCTCTCCACTCCTCCCCTCCCCTTCCCTCCCCTTATCACCTCCTCTCTCCTCTTCTCTTCTTCCCCTCCTTTCCAGGTTTCATTTGACCAGCCCACATTCTAGTTTTTCCATTCTCCACCATGACACAGATCTCCACTGTCACACATCTGCATTGACATGGATCTCCCCGTCACACACCTGTACAGATATGGCTCTCCACCTTTCACACATCTGTACAGACATGGATCTCCACTGTCACACATCTGTATAGACACAGATCTCCACTGTCACACATCTGTATAGACATGGATCTCCCCCGTCACACATCTGTTCAGACATGGATCTCCACTGTCACACATCTGTACAGATATGGATCTCCCCTGTCACACATCTGTACAGAAATGGATCTCCCCCATCACACATCTGTACAGAAATGGATCTCCCCGTCACACATCTGCATTGACATGGATCTCCACCCATCACACATCTGTACAGACATGGATCTCCACACGTCACACATCTGTACAGACATGGATCTCCACCCGTCACACATCTGCATTGACATGGATCTCCACCTGTCACACATCTGTATAGACATGGATCTCACCCGTCACACATCTGTACAGACATGGATCTCCACTGTCACACATCTCTCTTGACATGGATATACCTGTAACATGTCCATAAAGACATGGATCCCTACCTACCATACATCTGTATAGGCATGGATTGCAGCTGTTTCATGCCTATGCAAGAACAGATTTTTTTTCTGGACTCAGTTTGATCACTGATTTATTTATATGTTTAAGATTTACTTATATTTCTTCTCCTTTTGTGTTGTTTGCTGTAGTTTTGTTATGAGTTTTAACATTACTTCTGTTTCTAAATGGACGGAATCTACCAGCAAGGCAATTAGAGATGGAATTTCCTATTTTTAGATTTTTTGTAAAGTGTGTGTGTGTGTGTGTGTGTGTGTGTGAGAGAGAGAGAGAGAGAGAGA